>JAVTVY010052051.1:0-278211 GCA_036873755.1 Hanleya hanleyi | reverse complement strand
AATAAATCATATTTCTAATCGCCCAGGCTAGTAAATGATGTTTGTACCCGGTCTATAGTCTGAGAAAAATCAAATCATATATTTTCCTTATTTCCTTGTTTTAGCTAATCTAATTGTTTATATTACGAGAGTACAGCTGAGTTACTATAGACTAAAATAAAGACAGCCAGTATGATAGCTGTCAAAGAATTGACAAACTAATATTGTGGCCGCGTATACCGATACAGTCTGCAGTTATCTTATAGCATAATTCTATAGTAATCGATTTATGGCAAAAGGGAGATAATTATTTCAGGAGCACCCTGGATAGTTAGAATGGTTTATTCCCCATGTTTCCTCAAAACAAAAAATGGAGTACCGGTACCGTAATATCCGAACCCCGTTGCACTCCATACGCCTACCACGCATAGCGTCCGTTGTAAAAATCTGCTCTAGAAATCTTAGCAGAATTCTATAGTAATTGATTTATGGCAAAAGGGAGATAATTAGTTCAGGGGCACCTTGGATAGTTAGAATGGTTTATTCCCCATGTTTCCTCAAAACAAGAAATGGAGTACCGGTACCGTAATATCCGGACCCTTTGCACTCCATACGCCTACCACGCATAGTATCCGTTGTAAACATCTGCTCTAGAAATCTTAGCATAATTCTATAGTAATCGATTTATAGCAAAACGGAGATAATTAGTTCAGGGACACCCTGGAAAGTTAGAATGGTTTTTTCACCATGTTTCCTCAAAACAAGAAAGGGAGTATCCGGACCCCGTTGCACTTCATACGCCTACCACGCATAGCGTCCGTTGTAAAACTCTGCTCTAGCTTTACTTGTGAAGTACACGCACGCAGTGGGAACGACAATTATTATTTCAGTGAGCAGCTAAGTTGGCTTTGAATTTGGAAGTTCGTATTTGCTTTGTTTGTTTTGTTACCCTCTCCATGTCATTTCATCCCAATGACACATCTTATACCGGTAACATTTGTTTACTTGTGGAAAATTTCATTTGCAATTCATTTGTAGGGAGAGAGGCGATTGAAATTATAATGACTTCTACCGCGATCCCATTAATATAAGATAACATATAGATATGTTCAAACAAACCCCACGATTTTATCCCTGACATCAGAAAAGGGTCAAAGGCATTACCGTATCCATGCAACATTTCTCGACATAAATTCGGCTTGTCTCGGAATATTACGAACCCAAAGGAGTTACCTTGATTGTGAGGGCCGTCTGTTTCACATACTAAACCATGACCATAATAACAAAACGCAATGACACGGTATCACTGCCAGAACGCCAAAGGTATTTTCGGAGATACCTTGATTTTGAGGGTCTTTTGTCCTATCGTCCTACAAAAACTCACGACCGCACCAGTGTCGAAACTTTTTAGCATCAAATATTGGCAATGGTAATGGCGGAGATACCTTGATTTTGAGGGCCGCCTGCCCCATTGCCCTATCAAGAATGGTCAACAAGTAATATGGCTTCGATTAACTGTTTCCTGAATTCCAATGTCTCACTATATATGACTATTATTAGTTATATTTATTTATTTATTTGTTACTTATTGCCTGTACGTGTGAGCAAGAGGATAACTGAGTGGGTGATGATGAGATTCCATTGTGTATATGGGTACCATTCCGCTTAGCATCCCCATTTACTCATACAAAGAAACACAAATTCTGCAAACTCTCTTTTGATTTTTGTTCTACAGACACAACACTGCAGACCGAAAACAGCTTACGGGCGACGAAAATAATTTGTAAGACGATGCCCTGACTGACTATACTCAGGACAAAAAACGTCCACGTACAGAGTATCAGGCCCGATCACGATACCCCTAATTCCAACGAACTGTTCACTATCTAACAAGAACATGACCCTGCCTTGATACCTTGAGTACCTTTATACTCTACGCACTGTTATAGACACAGATTTCTGGAGACAAACTGCAGTTTTTCTATTATTTTTTTTTTTATGTGTGGATTTCTTGTACGAGAGAGGTACAAAGACAAATGAATCAACCACGTGACTACAAATGCAATGATCTTAACATATTATTTACGCTACCTGTATAATTTATTTATTTATTTATTTATTATTTATTTCTCAAAATGACCAACGGATTGACATTTACAGGTCACGAAAATACTATATACAGTGCATTGCAAACATTATAACAGGTGAACATTGGTAAATTGCAAACATATAAAAAAGAATATATATGGTTTTACTTAAGATGAAACAGGTAATATAAATTAGGTTACTTCAGTTAAAGGATGTACATCTATTGCGACCGTCTTGCATTTATAAAATTAAATTACATGATATGGCACATATTACGACAGTATTGCATTTATAAATATATTACAGCGACAGCTGACGTAAAATCGATCTTTTAAAAACATGTTTTGAACTAAATAATTCGATATCAACGCTATTAATACTGTTATATTTCTGTAAAACACGCGGGATAAAAGAGTTCTTTCTGAGATCAAGTCTGGAGTACGGACAATAGAAAAGTTGTTGTCTGCGTAACTGCCTATTGGGTGCATAAAACGGAATCTGTGCTAACAAGTAAGAGGAATCGTACCTAGAGTTTAAAATACCATGTAAAAACATAAGATCTAATTGAGTTCTCCGCGTTTCAAGGGAAATGAGATTAAAATGTTTACACAGTTCAGTATAAGTTAAATCCGTATACATGATTCCTTCTTTAAAACACATAAATCTAAAATAACATTTCTGTACTCGTTCTAATGATTCTGAATGACATTTAGCATGAGGAGACCAGACAACCGAGCAATAGTCAAGTCGACACCTCACGAGTGAGAGGTATAATGAGTGGAAAGATTTGGTGGATTTACAACATCTACATGAACGTTTGATGAAGCCTAAAAGTTTTAATGACTGAGAGCAAAGGTTGGAAATATGGTCTGAAAAGTTAAGATTACTAGAGATTAAAATACCTAAATCTGTCACCTCATTCACTCTCTTGACGACAATATCATTTAAAACATAATTAAAAGTGACAACATTTCGCTTGTTCGTAAACGTGATCCCTAGACATTTAGCGATATGGAGCTCCAGCATCCATAATTTACACCACGAAACGAAACGATCTAAGTCTTGTTGAAACATAATGGAGTCCATTAGGGAGTTAATTTCTCGAAAAAATTTCGAGTCGTCTGCGTACATAAGAACAAATGAGCATTTTAACACATCGGATAGGTCGTTAACATATAATACAAAGAGAAGAGGACCGAGAATTGAACCCTGTGGAACTCCGGATGAAACTGGCAAAGACGAAGACTTACAGCCAGAGAGGATAACACTCTAATGTCTTCCAGAAAGATAGGATGTAAAGAATTCAAGAAGTTTACCAGATATACCAAATGATTTGAGCTTGTGTATCAAAAGTGCATGATTAACTTTATCAAATGCTTTACAAAAATCAATGTACACTGCGTCAACTTGTTTCTTTCTATCAAAGGATTGAGTAATTTGATCAACGTAAGTGGTTAGATTTGTAGCTGTAGATCGCCCTTTAACAAATCCATGTTGGGCTGCAGTAATATACGGCTGAATAAAAGCATACACTTTTGCATGAACAACTTTTTCCAATATCTTAGAGAATAAAAGCAAGAGCGAAATTGGCCTATAGTTATTCACAACATCTTTTTTACCACCTTTAAATATTGGTACGACATTTGCGTGTTTAAAAAAGTCAGGGAAAACTCCGGTAGACATGCTTTTTCGAAAGATAATATAAAGGGGAAAAGCAAGTTCTTCGGCACATTCACGGAGAATCTTGCCCGAGATATTGTCAGATCCCGATGCTTTTCGTGGGTCCACACACAGTAGAGCCTCTAGAACATCATCATACTTAATTTCAATAAAATTCAGTTGACCTGAAACAACATCGTTGATTTCAGGCAGGGATATCGGGTTAGAAGTGGAAAATACTGAATGGAAGTAATTGTTAAATAGATCTGCTATACCCTCGGGATTGTTGGATGAAATATCATTATAAGATATTTCTGAGGGAATGGTGGAAGTAGTTCGTTTAGTCTTCACAAAACTCCAAAATCTTTTGCTATTATCTGTGATATCAGATTCCATTTGAGAGAGGTAGTCAGCATATTTAACGGATTTCAGTTAAGTATAAGCTAACGAAGTCAGGTATATACCTAGCCCGAAAACATCGGCTAAGGAGTCTATTTTTTTGGTTGTTGTTGCTGAATCTGACTTTCTAGTCCGAATGACTGATAGAGCCTGAAATGAAAATAACTAAATAAGACGTCAGTCGCTCGAGATCTTTAACTGCACACGGTTTGGGGAATTGAGACAGAGGCACAAAAAGCATTTTATCGAATAAATAATATGATTTGGCATCTCCAGCACTATGACAACCACCTAATGACTCCTTTAATTAGATGGAATCTGCCATCAAACACGGATTTTGTCGGCAAAACCGTTGTGTTTCTTTCTCCACAGTTTACAGGGACATGCGCAGAATGGGGTTGACCTTTTGGCTCACGTCATCAAGAAATCGATCCATGCCGGTTATAAATCAATAGCGACGTGTATTTATTCACGTGATCACAAAGGTCACGAGATAAAAATAGCGAAGGTCATATTCTCACAAGATGTCAGAAAGGCGCGAAAACGTTAAAATCAATCGACGTTTTTCTCACATATTTTGTTTTTAGCATGAAAACAGTCATGATAGACGGTACATGGACAAAGAAGCTCAGGTCGGTCAAACTGTATCAAATTGGCATATTATTTATCTTCCGTTTCGTTATTTTCGTCAGCGAAAGATTGCGAAAAGATACTTTTCGGAACAGCAGATTTTATCGCGAAAATTTAACCTATCCTCGCTCTGAGCTGTGATAGGAATGCCACGCCCCCTTACCCTAAATATACCTATCACAGGCAGAGTTTCTGAGTTAGGTATATACCGGTACAATATTCTCCACTCCATTCGTTTTTACACTACCAGTATCTCTCTTCGCTCTCCTCATGTTATTTGTTTTAAATATAGCGTTTGTAAGGGTATCAGCTGAACTAAGAAATATTTTAAGCAATAAATAAAGCATTGGCCGAGTGTCCTGGCACATGTGGGCACTGTCGTGATCATGACTGAAATATTGTTGAAAACGACGTTAATTCCTACTCACTCTCTCACTCATACAATGACATATATTGTGTTGATGGGCCGCGAAATCCGCGTGGTAAGCGTCCCTTAAACTACAATTGCAAACAAACTATGGTATACCATAGTCCAATATTTAACTACAGACACATTGATCAGCTCCTCATGGCTTTCAAACTGTTTAGACAAACTCTATAAAAACAGAGAACAAAATGTGGGAAGGGATTGTCGATCCTCAGCAAGCTGGGTCATGCAATCTTGAAAGACGTGAAGAAATTAAGTCCAGGTTTACAGATCACACATTCCTAGTTCTCTATATGCAGAGGTGATCTTAATTGCCGAAAGGGCTTTTAAGGGATTTTTTATGTCACATACCGGTAAAGTTAACTATTCCTATAGGACGGACTGCTGCACCACAGCTCGATGTATTTTCAACATTATGGCAATGATATTCTGGATGGCTCAGAAAATTGTGGCTGCAAACATATTTCGATTGGAATGAAGTAATTAAAGGTTACCGTATATACACAGTATAGATCACTACGCGATGAAAAGTTCAAATACTGTTATTGTTTATTGTTGCTTTTGACTTGAACAGTTTGTTGGGGTTTTTTTTAATTTTTTTTTTTATTTATTTTTTTATTTCAGTTACACATGTAAGAATTTTCTGGCATTCAATACAACAGTTTTGGGGTGATATATTTTAAAGTAATATATTTTAAAAAATATATATAGTTTGGAATATTTTGCCCAAGAAACATCTATACCCTCCACAATCCCTCGCGAATACTTTGGATGCTCGACAACTGGGGAATGCGGAGTGGTCTCCCATACCAAACAGTGAAGAGCTCCAATCGATTTTAGGTGGGGAGAAAATAGTGTTACATTTATATTTTATTTTTGAATATTTCTTGGATTTTTTCCTTTATATTTTGAACTAGTTTTAAGGTGATGAAGATCTACATCGTCGAAATTGAAAGGAATCTGGATCATACTCAGTCACCTGAAGCTAAAACAATAATTACGGTTAGTGTTGTTGCAACGTAAATGTATATAGATCTGTTTTCTCCCTACATTTCAGTCTGTCACATGACATGAGCATATTCAAGATGGTCGCTGTCAGACGTTTAGAAGTGTCCACTATGCTGTTGTTTTTGGTTATTTCTGCTTTATTAGGTGAGTATGAATTCCACCTAATGCATGGGATGATCCCATGATATAAGCATTGAGAACACCACGAATGTTTTGTGGCATCGGGATATCTTTCAACCGAATAATATGCGAGTTTTGCAGGTTTGGCGACAGGTGCTTGGAAATGTCATGCAGTCACATGATGATGATTATTACAACAACAACATTCTACAGATTGTTGAACAGGTCCACCTGCGAAAGATTGAATTCACGCAAAATGTTGCCATCAATTTGCACATGTTGTTGGGCGTTGTATTTACCCGTACATCAATTTACCAGCCAGAAAAAAACGTGTCCGAAACGAACTGGTTATTGATGGGGATCTTTTTGTTCCAAGAGTCCTACCCAATTACGGAAGCAGCTAACAGCAACCTAACCCATAACCAGTTATACGGATCTAGCACTAATTAACGCTAATTACCAGTAAGCATGTCAAAACTGGTAAAACATTCAATATTTTCTCCACACATATTGTGAGCATCAAAACAGTCCTGATAGATAGTACATGGACGAAGCAGCGCAGGTTGGTCAAAATGTATCGCAGTATTATGATTTCTCTATATTTCTGTAAACCATGTTAACCGGGACGGGGCACTACATAGCCTCATGGTCATGAAAAATCTTTCTTGAGGCGATAAATCTCTAACCCCAGTCAAACAATCCGTCAGATATAAACCATCATTTGGGTGAAGGGTTAGAGGAAGCTCGGAGTCTAATACCGGGTCAAATAGGTCCAGGAAATCTCTTGTCAAATTTTGATTTGACAGGGTATGTGCAGGTGGGATAACTTGAAGATTGAAATTTTAGGCCATGCAAAACTAGTGAGTATAGTCCTATTGCCTGCTTTGTGTAGCTATTTATTCTCAGAACATGGCATTGGCAGCCGTGTCCAGTAAATTTCCCGAGATCGAAAATGATGTAAGCAAGGTCAGAGTTTGTGATTGCCATGACAATTTGTGCCTGTGACAAAGGCATGGGGGTCTAAAATATCACCACTAAACTTCTATGCATGTACCCATTGTACATAGCATGCCTCTTTGTCTTGTCTTGTTAACATTGTTCATGATCAAATGGCTGTGATTGACTGTGTCACCTGTTAACATCAAAATGCATAATTGCCCAATTGTGACAATAACAGGCAACATAGCAATTGCAGGCCTTGCTTTTCATCAAAAGCACCCCATGGGGCTTCCGGGGATTGACCTGGGATGTCGTTGTGCACACCACAGGTCATGGTAAGAATAGGGCTCAAATCCTCAGACAGCTTGTCGTAAGAGGCAACTAACTGAGGCGCCCGTGGGGTTCCCGGGTGTGAAAAGGAATAGGACTCCACCCGTGTGGTTCCTGGGTGTGAAAAGGAAAGGACCCAACATCGTGATATGACTGAAAAAAAAGTTGAAAGCGATGTTAAAATCATATTCACTCACTCACTTCATCAAAAGCTATGGGAATCCAAACAGATTCTCGGAATCTAACTCAGCGGGAATCCACGGGAATCCAAAGCTAAGATTTGTACACTGATTGTTGGAATTTTACAGAAATCTGTTGCATTCCTGTGAATTATTTTGCAGGGGTGCTGATGGGAATCGGATTCCTGGGGGAAAAAACAAGCCATGAACTGTTAAAATATCACATCTTAACTTGGAATGGATTGATATCTCCAATCAGCCCTGAAATTGAAATGTATTGATATCTCCAATCAGGATAATGCTAGTCAATGCTATGTCTTACATCGTACCATCAGTCATCAACTTAACTTCTGTCCTACAATAAACCAGTGGCATCAGAATTTTTATTTAAAATTTAATATCTGGCAATTTGATCAAGTGAAACTGATGGCAGACCTTGTTTACAGTCACAATCATCTTGGACTTGGCATCCTAGCTAAGCTTTGTCTATGTTCAAAAGTTAAGGAATCAAACAGGGTTGGATGCTACCCTGAGTTGTGATTGCACTTCTCATGTCCGTTTGCTATGATAACTCCAAATGCAATTAATTCTGTTATTATTTTCTTCATATTTTAGGCATATGTTTAGGTGGTGGGGCACATGATTCACAGGAACTACATATCTTGCATGCGCCCAATTCAATCCAGTTCTCCCATACTGATGACACTCTCCAAGTCAGCGAGATTCCTAAAGTCATATCGAGCGTTCTAGGGATCGGATCTTCGAATGTGAGTATCCAGTTTACCCAGGCCATCCTTAAAAATAAGTTTGTTGCGCGTAACCCGACCGACTGTCCAAAAATCCGCCGACTGGAAACTTTTTTCGCCGATTTTCCGACCGGTCATCTTTTTATTTTATTTTGCAATGTCAGAATTATCTCCCCTATCTCCTCTCACGGGTAAACGTATGTAAAACGTTCGCCCAGCAAACGCAAGCAGGATTTCACTCTCCAGTAGTCGGCGATGTGAGCTTATGTCACACGTTTTGAAGGTATATCCTCCATGCCCCTTACGTAGGGGAATGCAGTTTTCGTCGACCACGTGTATATGGCGGGAAGTCCCCCTTCTGTTTTGTGTTTGGGTTTGATGGAGAGTCGAGAGGACAATAAACACATCGAGAGGCAACAGCAACACAGGATGGGAAAAATATTTCAAAACGGTTGGTTATAAAAACCTGCCATAAAGAGCTCTGTCGCAAATCGACATGGAACGTAGACATGTTTAGGACTGTCCCCACCTCGCAGGTCCGTACACCGACAGATTCTGAGACTGACGATGTTACAACAACAACGATGTTCGGATTTCTACTTTCATCCGAGAAGACTTCAGTGTGCCTAAATGCAGAAAATCTGTACTGCTTTGTTGTTTACCCGAAACTTTATAACCCTCTATGTCGATAAAGCTACATGTATGGATAGTGTCGGTGGCTTCAGCGGTCTTGACAAATTAGACCCGTCAGCTTAATTTTGACGTTCCGATGTCGGCATCAAATACGCTTGTCAGAATTCCACCTCGGACTAAATTCCACGAAAAGACACAGGTTAGAAACCTTAGTATTTGCCTCACTGTTGTCAGTAAATTAAATTACGATGTATTTCTAATCTGAATAAAGGAAGTAAGTACCTAAGTATTCAATAAAAGCACACCATAAATTTGCGACGAGGAAGGGCGGTAATGATGTTAATGATTAATTTGAGGTAATTTTCTCAACTCCAAATGGTAATGAACAACCTTCTGTATAACACTGAGAGGATTTTTTTCTTTCCTGTCACAATTTTGGCAAAAGTGTGTCTGGTAGTGGTATATGTTTACTTCTTTTTTTTTGACCAGCTAGTCACTAGTCATTGTCAAGAAGGTGTTCAAGGATGTCGATGTCTTCTAAGAAATAAAACAGTTACACAAGCCTGAATTTAAGAATATCTTGCTTTATACCTTGAAGATAACTAGTTTTCTGTACTGAAATAATTTTGCTGCCAGACAAAAAGTATTTTTCAAATGACCTGCTTAGTATCTGAACAAAATACTAACCTCTTCCACCCTCCCCAAAAGGAAAACCTGATCTAAAGAAAAAAAAAAAAAAAAATTACCTACCTACCGACCCAACTTCCTGAGGTAGGGTCGGGTTACAGCCAACAAACATATTTTTAAGGATGGCCCCAGCTCTTGGCTGTAGAAGAACTCAACTATCTACAGATTGAACATACTAGAATGGTGCACCTTGGCAGAATTATAATAATGTATTCTCTCTCTCTCTCTCTCTCTCTAAGCATGTGAATATCTACAGTAACACCTGCCTTATTTCTTATCTCGCACCTGTCTGCATCACATTTTTGATGTGCCCATATATAGGTATATGAGGAAAATTATGAGGATTGATGAAACAGTCTCATGGATCCCTTGGGGCGAGCAAGTCGCTCACCTCAAAATAGCTCGCCTAAAGGCAGTTGGGACAGCAAATGAATTTTCACCAAATAAATAAACAAATGCTGTTGTTTTGTGCCACGTACTGTTTTCTGACTTCGGTTATGTCCCCAGTTTAAGAAAGTCTTCAGTTCGACCTTGCTTCCCTTAGCTTTGACATGTTCGATAGATGCAGCCATGGCGAATAAAATTAAAATAAAAAGACGATGCAGAATCATCTTCGCCTGTCCTCATGCCAACATAACGCCTCAACTGGTCCACAACTTATCACGGTATTGTGGTCAGTCTACAATTTGGTATGTCTATGATGACTGTACTTGAGAATAACACTCTGATAATATCACAGGAACTGCATTATCTCACCCACAAAATATTGGTCTGATCAAATTTATCATGATGTCAGGAACTCAGACATTCTGTATGCAGATTCTCCTACGTTTAGGGATCAAATCTATTCCAGTGACTGGTCATTTTCGAGACAAAATCTGGGGGTGATTGAATGTTTATCTAGGGCAATAACTTGAATTATTAGAGCCTTTACCATACCGTACATTACAGGCACTCCATGGAGCAGCATGGTCAGACTGGTGAGAGCTAGTCTTTCATTAAACATGTTTGAGAACACTTTTAATTTTAACGCTATATACCAATATTTCATCTGATTTTCATCACCCATGCATAGTAAATTTATACATGTATGGTAGTTTTAATTATTTCCTATTACTTTTTGTAGGACATGAGATGGAGAGGGGTTCTCCAGGGTTCCCTGTTCAGCCGCCCTAAGGCTAATGTGCTGGTCACAATTCCCGGATACCAGTCAGAGCTTGGCAGTCTGAATCTCAACACAGTGGCAAAATATCCCATCAAAAATGTAAGTGAATACTAGCGTTGCCATGGTAAATGCCAGCCTGACCATTGTAACTGATGTGAATAAAATATGAGTCTTCTCTATGATGTACTGTTGGAACAGATGATCAAACAGAAATGCCAATAATGGTAAGTCCTAATATCCTAGCTCATATCACACTCCAGTAATCCAACATACTCACATTCCTTATAGCCTGGGATACTGTCACAGATCTCCTTAATGTATGGGGGGGGGGGGTAGTGGAAGAACAGGCGAAAAACAAGTCGCATACCTTTGGAATAAGTATCTTGGTCGAAGACTTTGGATTGCTATATTTAGAAATATTCATGGGGTAGGCCTGTGTAATACCCCTATATAAAGTATAAAACTGTGACAAGTACTACCCAAAACCACCCAGCCTGTGAGTGTATGAGATCACTGGGGTATGAAATCAAGAGTTTGCTAGGATATCTGGACTTCCCCAGTATTATACGAGATCACCATTACAAATCTGGTATAACTGGGCATGTGCACATAGCGTGGTCATGACAGGTCATGTGTATCGAATGCCGCTTTCTGCACAGGTTGAAAGTGGTTCAAATCTTGGAAAAAAATATGTTTCAATCCTGTGGAACAAAATTGTTTTCAGTGTAATTAAATATCTGGAGCTGTTCTTTAGCCGCTTGGCAATAGTCACAGTGCGCGAGATATTTTGGTGATTCCAGGTGATGTCATACAGAATATTGACAGTTTTCCAACTCTCGCTCTATCTCTCCAATGTTAAAAACTGCGGATTTGGTACAAACTGGAAGTTGGCTAAAAGCTGTACAGTTGCAAAATTTGAATCACTATAGTCTATCCTCATTTTGATAATGTATGCAGTTTGTCACTACATGTAAGTAATCATTGCAGCATGTATCAGGTGTACTGTTGTTGTTGTATATCAAAGTTTTATCTTTACAGGATATCCCCTATGTCGATACTGAACCCCTTGTTCACACCATACAAAATCACTTCCTGGAGAAAAATCCTATGTTGGTTGATCTCTCACTTGATAAAAGCGTAAGTTTGTTTCTGTGAAAAAATATCTCTTGAGTTATATAATCACACTGATTTGTCCAAGGTTTTGTTGCGTGCTGTTTCCATAAATGCTACTATATGTATGTGTACTATTTTGTGAAGACTAGTGTTTTTGTTTCTTAAAAAAATTGGCGGTTAGATCCAGCTAAACTGAAACTTGAATACCAATATTTATTTTCTTTTCCTTCTCAAGGCTGTTAAGGGCAATTTTCATTGTTTTCAGAAACCTCTGTTTACCAGAATCTGACAAAGTATTATTTCCTCAAGGGTTAATTCCATGAAAAATGAAGGATGAATTTAGTTGCTTGATAAACTTCTTGCCTTTTTTGTTTCATATGCAAATTTGCAGATATTTGACTTGAAGTCACACAATCCACAGCTGTTCAACAAGCTACCGACCAGTCTGAGGAGAATGGCCAGTCACCTAGTGGATCAGGGCTCTATATTACGGACATTCAATGCTGGATCACTGAACATCAGTAAAGAAACTGATCTCAGTCTATTGGGGGAGCTACAGTTGATCAGAGAAGTCATAATAACAGTAAGTACATGGTGAAAAGTGAAAAGGATGCTGCATCAATGCTTTGTGAAGTAATTACAGTAATGTGGAGTTAGAGGAAATCCTTGCTGATTGAGTGGATTGTTAGTGTAGCTTTTAACTTGGTATGTTTAACTTGCTACCTGAAAATGCAGAAATGCTATGTTACTGACTGCTGCTTACTGTTTTTGTTTCGATACAAATGCTTTTCAATTTCATCTATATTTATCTATTTACATACAGATATCAAAGATTCCACAAAATGCCGAGTTTCGTGTGATATAAACTTTGAATAACATTACTGGTGGTAACTACCTAGAAGAACACATGAACTCACTCCGGCTGGATTTGGATTGTCCATGCTAGGATACAATGATTTAAACAGAGAGATATTATCTTGTTTTGTTCCAGATTCAGAAACACAAGGACCTCACAGAGAACAAAAGTCCAGATATGTTTATCTTCACCATTTCTGGACTGAAGGCAGTTGTGGATACATATGGTGTGAATTCTCCCCAAGTAACAGATGCTAAAGTCTTGCTTGGCCAATTCTTACACAAGGTTAGTCTCGGCAGGCTTCATTGATCAATGAAATGCACTGACTGTTGTGGTGATTATATTAATAATGTCTCATCTCATTTAGCCAGAATCATATCCACAGGTTTTGGGCTAAATCAAAAATGCTTATACTGGAATTCCTTGATGATTGATTGAATTTGTTCAACAATTGCCAACTAGGCCTTAGCCAGGAATGCTATTAGACCCATCCAGAGTGAAGTTCTAAGTTCGACCATGCAAAGCGCTTGAGGCGAAATTTGCCATTTTAGCTGCCGTTCAGATTCAGGAAATTACTCTTCTTATTTCAAGTTTGTCTACAGTCACAAAATAAAGTTGATTTTATAGGATGAAATCAGTATTCAACACCACCTTCTGGCCAAATTCATTCAGCATCTCACCACTATTTGTTTGTGGTCTTATGATTGGACTAAATTGTGACGGTGACAATAACATATTTTGTGCGCATGCATGTTGGGCATCTTTTCAAATTGTGGGAAGCCATTGTCAGCTTGACAGGTGCAAGGTCAGATGAACAAATTAACTGATTTTAATGCGAAATAAGTTTTGTCATGGATTCACTGACATTATGCCAGGAGTAACCAAGAAGGGAATATATAGTGTGAACAATTTATTGGCCACCGCACTTTCGACACTGCTTGCATCATAAGCCAAAAAAAGTGTTTGAGTAAGTATTGAAACTCGTGTGAGAAAGCGAACTTGTTGCAACATCTGCATCATAAGTGAACTTATTAAAACATCTGCGTCATAAAGTCACAACTTTGCAAACCGAAAGCAAACTTTCGTCATCCAAATATCTCAGGTAATTTTCTTGCCCCATCCTTCACCCACCTATGGGAATTTTCTCTCATTCGAAATCAGAATCACCCATACAAAAGATGGGTGGATGGTTCTCTGGGGCGTTCAGTTATAGCTAGACAGTACCGCATGATGCATTGATGTTTGCTGAATGAAAGAGTTGTCTCCCTTTATATGTGAATGGCCATACACTGGATTCTGGTAATCTAATCTGATAATATAGACATCAAAACTTGACCCGCTTTGAATTATATTTTGAATTATTGATATATTTATAATTATCTAGATGTGTGAAGATTTCAAGAGCCTGTACAAGGGTAATGTGGTAGTGGAGGTGGTTACCATGACACCCATGGAGAGTGCACCACACATGCGTCAAGCCAGGAGTTTAAAAGCCATTGGCTCCAAGGTAGGTTTTTTGTATATTTCATCTGAGACAGGAATTAGTTTAATCAGATTCGACATTAATCAAAATCTTTTCTTTGCTAACATATTTTGAACAACCCAATTGTAAAAGATTTGGACAGTTAATGCTGAATTTAGGGAGGAGATTATTCAGAATTAACTATTGAAATGTGTTGAATGATCAAATTATTAGAATACTGTAGTACCAATTCATGCTCAGAAGACATACATATGACACATGAAGTTTGATTAAGTTATTTAATTTTGCAATATATTAGACATTAATCTGTATAATTTTATTGATATCTTGAATCTTGTTACTTGTTTTTGTTTTATGGTAATTCCCCTAATAATTCAATCACAGCAAGTTCACTTTTCAACTCAGTTATTCAAACGCAGAGAAAAAATAACAGTCCCATTCTTCATTCAAATCGAGGAAAAGTTTTTTAATGACAAAATGTGACACTTTGTAGCTGCTGGTGCCATGAAGAATATTTCCAGATATACACCATTTTTGCTGCACTTCCGGTGAACATGGTGAATGAATTATTAGGGGAATTACCATCCTACAGCTTGTTCATACTTCATTTAACTACTGGGTTGTACAAAAGAACAATCACTGTTGACACAGCTTTCAGCTGTTCAAAGGCTTGAATTATCACTATCTTCATGGACACAGTTTTAAGGAAAAAAGAAGTTTTGCTTCTTTGAAGCAACAGGAACACAACTTGGCTGGGTCGTGCTTATTTGTATCGTTGTGATATGACTGAAATATTGTTGAAAGCCACATTAAATCCTATTGACATGTAAGATCCTCTATCTTCAACATGTAGTAACAAGTTCTCTTGCATATTTTTTGTTCCGATATTGATATCTTATTTTTTTCTTCTCCTCAGAGTATCGAGTCGCAATTTAATGTTGCGCAGAGCTATGACCCTGACTTCCCTGTCTACTTTAATATCATTCTCTGGTTGATGATCGGACTGGCCATAGCAGTGTTCATCATAAGCTACTGTATGTGGTGCATGGACCCGGGCAGAGACAGTATCATTTATAGAATGACCAGTCAACGAATGAAGAAAGACAACTAGGTTTAACAAATATGCATTTTAGTTCATTCTAAATAAATCTGATAGGTAAATGGTGTAATAGTTCCGTCACAAGAAATACTGGGTTACATTTTACCAGTACTGCATGGAAGGGATATTGAATTGTGCTATGTCGGTGTGTGTGTTTGACTGTCGATTATCACGGCAATACTGTGATCAGTTGAAAAAAAAAAAAAAAAAAACTTCAGTCACCGATATCCACTTCTGTGACAAACTAAATGGGATCCCATTTGGGTAAAGTCTTCAGGGCTGCCTCTGTCAATATGTGAGAGAACTGATTATAGGGGTAAACATAAGAATAGTTCATTTCAGTGGTGAGTTTGTGGACAATCATTCTGTACTAGTTTGGTGACTTAAGTGGAGAGGAGGATAATGAGAGATGGGGCTGGACAGCAAGTATTCACTTGCTATCATGGGTAAATATCAACTACATCTCCCTCAGCAGGGGATCAGAAAGCGTATGTAAAGATCGCAGATAGAGCCAGTGTTTTTTCAGGCCTCACTATCACAATTTCGACTCAGTATGGCATATACCTTTTATCGGTCATATCACTCCATTTGGTTTCCCAAAATGCTAAAAATCAGGTGTTTGAGACTTGTCATCTACCGTATATAGCTCAAATTCTGGTCAAATATCCCACCTCCTGAACTCAGAAGATTGATATCAGTGAAAGAGCATCAGGATGTTTGTATTATCAGGCTGACTGAATTGTTAGACTGCCTATTAGAACACTTGCTATGGTAATTAAGGCCTTATATTCTGAAGGATAGGGGATATAGTCACTAAATAACCGGATCTAGCAACAGCATAGTACAGAAATATCCTCACAAGATCTGCAGCTTCCTGTTTAATTCTTGTAGATACATTATAATAGAATACATTTTAAAGAAATGTACATTCAGTTATTGTCTGATGATATAAAGTTGCACAGTATATACTAGATTGCATATCTGCTGTAAATTTGCTTCAGTTCTGTTTTATGTGCATATATCATACAGTGAAACCTATCAAAAGGACACACTCGTAAATACGGACAGTTTATGTGATACTGCTGATCTGTCATCAATTGTTAGTAAAACTCTATCACCTAAACAGACCATCAATATTCTGGTTCCAATTTGTTAGTTTAGACAGCTATTACTGTACATAAATACATGTTAAACGTATATGCTTTTTACATAGTATCTCAAGGCATAAGGAGCTATCAAAAACCAAGGATATTATTGTGTATATTTTGTTCATAATTAGATATTTCGACTGTTTATAACATTCCAGTATTGTGTTGGTCTGTGACTCACAGAGAAGGATTTGTGATCACTGAAAGAGAAAAATAATCCGATAGTTGCAATTTAACAACCACAGAAAAGCTTCTGAACTCAATCGGCGATAAAAAACTCCTGATGTGTATATTCGGTCACCACCCCCCACTCCCCCTATGAAAAAGGTTAGACTGGTCCATCACCATGGTTGAAGTCGAGCTGTAATGATACTGAGGCATACCTATTTTTTTGTTGAGGGGGTTATTCAGGCCTTTTTCCACAAATCTGTTTCTACTTATATTCTTGTCAAACCGATGTAAATTATTCCATGTGACTTAATGTCACTGGATGTCACTTAAAATGAAATCTTTCCATTTGGCTCCATCATCATATATCAAATCATCATTCATGATATTGGAATTATTGCTAAGATATTTTGTTTCTAGTCCTTGAGTACTGTATGTGTGTATGTTTAATAGAGTTCCAAGTATTCTTACATCATTGCTGTGTTTATTCTAGATGTCTGAGAAGTGGTGAAAATATATCAATATCTTAATGATAAACAGCAAAAATTTCAGCTTCTTTGCAATGATTGTTTGGGTGTATTATATCTTTTGATCCTGGGATCACCACGTATATGTTTATATGTTTGTAAATGAAGGATAGATTCTGTGACAAATAACCAATTTTGTATGTTTACTGTCAGTGAATTGGGGCTGGTTAATATGATAGAGTATTGATAGGGATAGGCTATGTGATCAAGGAAGACCACAAACTACATAGCAGTAAGGAGATGACTTGGGTTGGATACACCCTGAAATGTGTCCCGCCAATCGGCAACGATTTGGTGTAAGACTCACGAAATATAATTGACAAAGGATCTGCTGCAAGTTGTATTGTCAGTCTTTTTTCCAGGATATTACCTTTTCAATGGGAGGTCTTAGACCAAAGCCTTGCCCGCCAATCGCCTTTTATGTGTCGGTTTGATTTATTTAGAATATATACAGCAAGGCATAATCATAACACCTGGCTGAGAGCGTATCATTTATTGGTTCAGTCTTGACAAAAATCTATCAGAATCATTGCCCAGTCCATTTTTACATTATCAGGTGTCTTCACATTTATTAATTTCCTTGGATTGAAGCCATACTGAAGGATCACATAGGTTGTGTTGTACTAATGCTCCTCTGTGTCATCTGGCATTGGCAAAAGGGTATAATTCTCTTATGATCCTGTATTACCTACTGACAGACATGAAACTTGTGTATTCTAGGCTCCTTGAGTTGCATCGAGCTGCTTGCATCTTATCCTGATCAGCTGGATGCTGCTTGCATCTTATCCTGATCAGCTGGATGCTGCTTGCATCTTATCCTGATCAGCTGGATGCTGCTTGCATCTTATCCTGATCAGCTCGATGCTGCTTGCATCTTATCCTTATCAGCTGGATGCTGCTTGCATCTTATCCTGATCAGCTGGATGCTGCTTGCATCTTATCCTGATCAGCTGGATGCTGCTTGCATCTTATCCTGATCAGCTGGATGCTGCTTGCATCTTATCCTGATCAGCTGGATGCTGCTTGCATCTTATCCTGATCAGCTGGATGCTGCTTGCATCTTATCCTGATCAGCTGGATGCTGCATTACCTGGGAAGGTTATCTAGGTCACATCCTTTTTACCCCTCGGCCAAATTTGGCCTAGGGGTATTGTCGTCATCATGTACGGCTGTCCGTACGTCCGTACGTCTGTACGTCCGTACGTCTGTCCGTCCGTTACCGCGATATCTACAGAACCGTTTCATGCATGGCAACCAAACTTGGTACATCTATTTATCTTCACGTAAATCAGAAGCCTATCGAAAATGAGTCATCTCGGACAATAATTTGCAGAGTTATGCCCCTTTTTACAAATAAAAATCCATTTATGATTTGTTATTGTGATAATTTCAGAACCGTTCCATATACAACATCCTAACGTGATACAGTTGTTTCTCTTGACCTGAACTAGGTGCCTATCAAAAATGAGTCGTGTCGGAAAGTATTTCGCAGAGTTATGCCCCTTGTCTAATAAAATCCGTTACCGCGATATCTACAGAACCGTTTCATGCATGGCAACCAAACTTGTTACATCTATTTATCTTCACGTAAATCAGAAGCCTATCGAAAATGAGTCATCTCGGACAATATTTTGCAGAGTTATGCCCCTTTTTACAAATAAAAATCCATTTATGATTTCTTATTGTGATAATTTCAGAACCGTTCCATATACAACATCCTAACGTGATACAGTTGTTTCTCTTGACCTGAACTAGATGCCTATCGAAAATGAGTCGTGTCAGAAATTATTTTGCAGAGTTATGTCCCTTGTCTGATAAAATCCGTTACCGCGATATCTACAGAACCGTTTCATGCATGGCAACCAAACTTGTTACATCTATTTATCTTCACGTAAATCAGAAGCCTATCGAAAATGAGTCATCTCGGACAATATTTTGCAGAGTTATGCCCCTTTTTACAAATAAAAATCCATTTATGATTTGTTGTTGTGATAATTTCAGAACCGTTCCATATACAACATCCTAACGTGATACAGTTGTTTCTCTTGACCTGAACTAGATGCCTATCGAAAATGAGTCGTGTCAGAAAGTATTTTGCAGAGTTATGCCCCTTGTCTAACAAAACCCACTAATTCCTATGTTAAGTTTGCATATTATTTCTATTATCATGTTAGTATACTATCACATTTATTTATTGATTGGATGACTGATTTATTCATTTATTCTCTTAGACAATGCAAAGAATGCTTGCAAATCTGTTTTGAAATGACATACATGTGCCATTTAGTATACATGTACTGTATTTATCTAGCCATGTGTACTGTTGTTTTGTACTTACAATACCATGGGTAAATATTTCTTCCCACAAGCCAATCAATTGGTAGAGACACCCTTATTATAATAGCTGGGGTTCAGAGCCGAGGGGTTTGGATAGCGCAGCTTCATGTTATAATGGGATGTAGGCTTACTTTTGATGCCTGGCTCTATTATCTTAGAGCTGTTAATAAAGTGGGTTTTGAAAGTAGAACATTTGGAACGACCAGTGAACATGATCTGCATGTCAAAAAATATTGAATATTATAGTAAATCGATCTTTGATTAATAGGTGCTGAAAATAGGTGTATATGATGTTTGGATGATTTAATTTGTGCTTGTTGATTATCATTCGCTTGTGTAAATTAATGCTATAGTTGTTTAATATATTACTGTACATACATGATTTATATATACACTGAGAAATGATGTGAATAGTGATGTTCTCAAACTTGAGGCCAACTTTGTAAAGTTACCACATACATGTTTTTAGTCGTCCAGAATTTGGACTAAGATGGGGAATTGAAGACTCCATGAAACTGCAGCGAAGCTATAATATTTTGCTGTCTGCTTGTGAATATCTGTGAAAGTATCACCACTTAGTTCTACGATTGTAAGTCCCATTGTCAGGATTATTACAGAGTTGTTAATGTGTTGTAAATTAACCTCTAACAGTAGGAATTTCACCAAGACCATTTTTCAGCATTATTTTCTATTTTTCATCCTAGTTTGAATGTGTGTTATCCTACATGCCTGTATAGTATCAGGGCTCAGGATAGCCAAGTTGACATGGCTTCGTTCGTTCCTACACTGTTGTTTAGGAACGAACGAGGCCATGTCAACTTGGCTAGGCTCAGTATTTTAAATCTTCATGGTGATCCCATGGTACACATTGTTGATAAAAGTTACATGAAAGACTAAACAGTTAGGGCCCACACTACACAAGTGGTGTTGGTAGGCCCACACTACACAAGTGGTGTTGGTAGGCCCACACTACACAAGTGGTGTTGGTAGGCCCACACTACACAAGTGGTGTTGATAGGCCCACACTACACAAGTGGTGTTGATAGGCCCACACTACACAAGTGGTGTTGGTAGGCCCACACTACACAAGTGGTGTTGATAGGCCCACACTACACAAGTGGTGTTGGTAGGTCCACACTACACAAGTGGTGTTGGTAGGCCCACACTACACAAGTGGTGTTGATAGGCCCACACTACACAAGTGGTGTTGGTAGGCCCACACTACACAAGTGGTGTTGGTAGGCCCACACTACACAAGTGGTGTTGGTAGGCCCACACTACACAAGTGGTGTTGATAGGCCCACACTACACAAGTGGTGTTGATAGGCCCACACTACACAAGTGGTGTTGGTAGGCCCACACTACACAAGTGGTGTTGGTAGGCCCACACTACACAAGTGGTGTTGGTAGGTCTACACTACACAAGTGGTGTTGGTAGGTCTACACTACACAAGTGGTGTTGGTAGGTCTACACTACACAAGTGGTGTTGATAGGCCCACACTACACAAGTGGTGTTGATAGGTCTACACTACACAAGTGGTGTTGGTAGGCCCACACTACACAAGTGGTGTTGGTAGGCCCACACTACACAAGTGGTGTTGGTAGGCCCACACTACACAAGTGGTGTTGGTAGGCCCACACTACACAAGTGGTGTTGGTAGGCCCACACTACACAAGTGGTGTTGGTAGGCCCACACTACACAAGTGGTGTTGATAGGCCCACACTACACAAGTGGTGTTGATAGGCCCACACTACACAAGTGGTGTTGTAGGCCCACACTACACAAGTGGTGTTGGTAGGTCACACTACACAAGTGGTGTTGGTAGGTCACACTACACAAGTGGTACACAAGTGGTGTTGATAGGCCCACACTACACAAGTGGTGTTGGTAGGCCCACACTACACAAGTGGTGTTGATAGGCCCACACTACACAAGTGGTGTTGGTAGGTCCACACTACACAAGTGGTGTTGGTAGGCCCACACTACACAAGTGGTGTTGATAGGTCTACACTACACAAGTGGTGTTGGTAGGTCTACACTACACAAGTGGTGTTGGTAGGTCTACACTACACAAGTGGTGTTGGTAGGTCTACACTACACAAGTGGTGTTGGTAGGTCTACACTACACAAGTGGTGTTGATAGGTCTACACTACACAAGTGGTGTTGGTAGGTCTACACTACACAAGTGGTGTTGATAGGTCTACACTACACAAGTGGTGTTGATAGGCCCACACTACACATGTGGTGTTGATAGGTCTACACTACACAAGTGGTGTTGGTAGGTCTACACTACACAAGTGGTGTTGATAGGTCTACACTACACAAGTGGTGTTGATAGGTCTACACTACACAAGTGGTGTTGATAGGTCTACACTACACAAGTGGTGTTGATAGGTCTACAATATTTGTATGTACACAGCATGCTGTACATTTTGATTTGCCATAAATTCTTTTTTCATACTTGTCCTTGAGAACACCCTTTAAGTACAGCCTGGAACAAAGATAGAGTATATTCGGAACATTAGAATACTTACTGGTTTGTGTGAACACT
Organism: Hanleya hanleyi; assembly: GCA_036873755.1. Lineage (NCBI taxonomy): Eukaryota > Metazoa > Mollusca > Polyplacophora > Lepidopleurida > Hanleyidae > Hanleya > Hanleya hanleyi. The sequence continues at coordinate 255,936 of JAVTVY010052051.1, read as the reverse complement.
AGGTGGAATAAAGGAAGAGAGTAAATTAAATTTCTCTCTATTTTTTGTTCTTTCACTACTTTGCTTTTTGCGTGCCATTTAAATCATTGTATTACAGACAGAGTCAGGATTGGTGACTCTTGCTTTGGCCAAGGGAGGTAACTTTGCCATATGTTTTGTCCAAAAATTGTTGACTAACAGGTTTCAGACCAGTCGGATTGAAATTAGACCCAACTGTCGCTTCGCTATAGTGGGCCTGAAGTATAAAGCCTGTGTGCTGGATGTCCATCTGAAGGAACCGTTTATTGTCCTCGTAATTATAAACACGACTGACATTGTTTTGATAACTGCCAGGAGAAATGTACATCAAACGGTAAGGAAATTTAACATAAGTCTACAGGAGTCTCACCTACATCAAAGAAACGTGAATTTCCTCCTTACATAGAGGCAGTGATTGGTGAACCGTTATTGTAGCTTTGTCTTGAAATTCTGATTCACTGAACTCTCGAAACTTGTAAACAATCTTCTGAAATTTAGATCAGTCAGTCAAAAGTCAAGGTGATATCATTCCAGGTGTAGCCTGGTCGAACGCCGGTCCAATGTTATATACTGACGAGATATTAAGGTCTTGAGGGTCATTCAGCGCTCCTAAAAATTACAACTGGTTCTATGTAGCTATGCCAAACTCCTATTCTGTCATGGTACGGCTTTGTCAGATGAATCGGGGTAGAGATTTTTTTTTTTTTTTTTTTGGTTAAGCCGTGGACAGACCACTGGGCATTTATTTGACATACGGCCACGCATTTACAATAATGTCTTTGCCCACGTGACCTGGGACAAACACAAGAAAAAAGAAAACACAAAGACATACTACTACCCCCTCCCCTCCCGCCCCCTCCAAGAAATTTGAGAAGAATACTCGCCATGTAAACATCAATAACAACAATTGTAACATTAAAACTATACTTTCGATTACTGATAACAAATTTATATTTCAGGGCGATACTTTTTGTTACATTTGCAATCTAAAAGGAACTTTGTTCTCTTTCTATTGAGTAGATACATTTGGATCACTTACGATGTAAATGTATTCGAGAGCGTTACTATTGTATCTATATAAAATAACAAATTTGTTACATAATTGGGACAATATTGTCAGCAGATGTCAACTCGTACACAATAGATGGGACTAACGTTCTCTAGTATAGTCTCAAAACATACGCAAATACAATAAAATATTCGTTTACGCTATTTTTTTTTATAATATTTCTCACTCAAACCATTTCGCGTTCAAATAACCACGTTATATTATGATAATTTCCATATCTACATGCTCCAACAAAAGACTAGCCAATGTAATTGCGGCATTTCCCAAATAATGCTAACTCCAATAAATCAGGGTAGAGATGATGGATAACAGTTGACGTGTAGAGTTGTCTCCCCTGGATCAAAAGTTTTGTTGGGTTTGCAAAACGACAGAATTGAAATAATGAAATTGGAACAAGCTGTGTCATTTAGTTTTACCAATTTTACTATGAAACTGTATTTGGGGAATAAGGTCTAAAAATCTAGGTTCCCTGTTTTCTTCTGCAAGATCCGTCAGTCAGAGTTATTTGAAAACATTCAGTAAGTGTATCTAACACTGTTTGCGCTCGTACAGTTGATCATATTGGCGTAATGTTAAGGGTGCACTCAGATCACATATTTCTTCCGACTTTCAGCATTTCTTTTGCCTGAAATCAATTTATATGACCTCAAATATTTCCTTGTTATTCCTCATATCAAATCAAGCGAGGGATATGTGAGCTCGCGTTTTTTTGATACATGACAGATTAACAGGAGTATTTACCTGGACCTTTTGGGTAATGCAGATCAGTTCTCGGGTCGTTGCCTTTTATACAATCTCGTGGATTTCATTTCCTCATCGTTATCCCAATCCCAACACCAGGTAAAGATCCATCAGACAGCAACTCTTACCGCCCAATTTCTCTCACTTCAAATCTATGCAAAATAATGGAAACCATGGTAAAGAATAGACGGGAATTTCATATGGAAAACAACTTATTAAACAAAACCCAAAGCGGCTTTCGTAAGAACAGAAGTACATTAGACCATATAGCCAGATTACAACACTCAATAAAAAAGGGGAATGCCAAACATCAGTACACACTAGGTATCTTCCTAGACATAGAAAAAGCATTTGACCTTGTATGGCAGGACGGCATAATTATTCAATTAAGCAAACTTGGGATTAAGGGAAGAATGCAACACTGGATAAAAAACTTCCTAAACAACAGAAATTTTAAAGTTCGCCTAGGAAACACCCTATCCACCGACCATAAACTAGACAACGGTATCCCTCAGGGAAGCGTCATTAGCCCCACCCTTTTTAACATCCTCATCAATGGCCTAGCCGATGAAATTGACACGAAACATCCAGAAGTAGAACAGTCCCTATTTGCTGACGATTCTGCCCTCTGGAAAACCGCACGTTCCATCAAAAAACTTACAAGTATAATGCAAAAAACACTAGATACAATTAGCGGCTGGGCGGATAAATGGGGCTTCAAATTTTCCGCTCTCAAAACAACGGGTATTATATTCTCAAACAATAAACACATTGACGCTAAACTAACACTAGGAGGTCAGAAAATTGAATTCAAAAATAGTGTTAAATATCTTGGTATGATCTTGGACAGAAAACTCACATGGAAAGACCACATTGATCAACTAGTTCTTCGGTGCAATAAAGACCTGAACCTCATGAGGTGTGTGTCTGGGACAAACTGGGGAGCGAGTAAATATAGTTTGATAAAATTATACCAAACCTTCATTAGGTCAAAAATAGATTACGGGTCCATCACCTACCAATCAGCATGTAAGACACAACTAAAAAGAATAGACATCATTCAATATTCTGCTCTAAAAATAGCTACTGGAGCTTTCAAGGGAACTGCCCTATGTAGTCTTCAAATAGAAACCAATGAGAAACCTCTTCATTTAAGACGAGAGGAACTGTCCCTGAAATATGCAGGAAAAACTAGAGCTAAGGGCGAAAATCACCCATGCCACAAAATTTTTGAAGATAAAAGTGAATATGAATATTTAAAGAAAAACTGGGAAAAAGACTCCGCCCCCCTCGGCTACACCGTAAATAACCTATTCCAAGAGCACGAAATACCCATCGCACACATCTGCTACACAGACAAATTCACTAGACCACCCTGGGAATTAGAGTCGCCCCACGTGGACACAAGTATTCACGACTACCTCACAAAGAAGGACAACCCAGACTTTATAAGAGCCACCACCCTTGAATATATCAACCAAAACTGGAAAAATTACTTAAAAATCTATACAGACGGATCGAAAAACACAAGTAATAACACAGGATCAGCTTTTGTTATACCTGAGCTCAACATACAACATGGTTTCAAACTTCCAGACAATATGTCTGTATACACTAGTGAACTGATTGCTATAATTAAGGCTCTCGAATGGATCATCGAGCACAAACCAATCCGTGCGGTGATACTCAGTGACTCCCTTAGTGGACTCACATCCATCAAAAATTGTATATCTGACAGTAGACCTGATCTTATACACAAAATAGAATGTATATGTACACAAATACACAACGAGGGTATAGACGCCATTTTAGCATGGGTCCCCGCGCATGTCAACATCAGAGGTAACGAAGCAGCCGACAAAACTGCCAAAGACAGTCTTGCTAAAACTACACACGATGTGCCAATAGGATTAGGATATAAAGAACTCAACACTATCATTAGACGCAAAATAGATAGCAAGTGGCAAAAGGAATGGAACGAAGAAGAACGTGGACGGTGGTTACATAAGATCCTTGATGGAGAGAAAAGACAAGCCCAGGGATTCCAGTTAGACAATAAACGTGATGACCGCATAATCACCAGATTAAGACTAGGCAAAACCGGACTTAAATCACATCTGTCCATGCTTCTGAAAAACACCTCACCACTCTGTACCGCATGCAACAATGTAGAAGAAACAATAGAACACGTGCTACTTGAATGCCCAATCCACAACCAACAACGTGTGGCACTTAGAAACGAATTAAAAAAATTCAACACTCCCTTAACATTACCAGCGTTATTAAACCCTAAGCCCCCCATTAGATATCAGGTATTCAAGTCCTTGATAAATTTTATCAAAACTGCTGGTTATTACTCCAGTATATAATACGACCGCCGTACATGCGCAGTTAGCAATTTTTTTTTCTCCACATAATCAACTACTAGTACACCAAGTACTATGACACGATTTGATAGAGGCCAAATCATTCTGACTTCAACAAATGGTATGGTTGCAGCGGAGTTACCTTGATACTGAGGGCCGTGTGCACCATAGCCATACAAAAGATTATGGCCATAATAAACTATCCATACATAACATCCGGCCAAAATGTCAGACACATTTAGAAATAAAATAGGCATGGCAACAACGGAGTTACCTTGATACTGAGGGCCGTCTGTTCCACTGTCCTACAAAACAAACGATGGCCAAATCTAATTGAATTCATGACAACATTAGCACGGCCAAATCGCTTATAGCGAGCAGTATTCGGCATAAAATATAGGAAATGGTGATGGCGGAGTTACCTTGATACTGAGGGCCGTCTATCTCATTGTCCTACAAATTCTTTATGGCCATCAAACGATAATGCATACAGAAATAATACAGAGCCGTTTATTTGTGTATTCACCTAGTACTGAATCTATCGAAATGTTTAGTTATTTATTCATTTGTTTATCTATTTACTCACTTAATTATATATTGCTATTCATATTATGTGACTGACGGTCGGGGCGTGCCTGTTGTTGGGAGGAAGATATATCAAATTATTGCATCGAAAAACAATAGAAAACAAGAATGACTACAAGCCTTCAATTTCATATGATACAGGCACACCGAAGACCACACACGAGTTGGACAAGACCTGAAACAGAAGACGGATGACGATTACAAGAATACCAACAGCGCCTTGAGTGACAACGCCGCATAGCAAGAACACCCAGAATCAGAATACTCGACCCTAGACCACACCGGACACGCTACCCCTTAGATGTTACCGAACTGACGCCTCGACACAGAATATGATCCTTTGACTTTCACGCAATATAGGACGTAGACCTGCCGTTCTGTACCTCACTACACACTCCAAGCAATTGTTACAGGCACAGATTTCTGGAAGAACCCACCCTGTTCCCAATGGCGTCGTTAGGGAAGTCGTCTCGAAGAATCCTGAAGACGCCCTGGTTCTCCCAGTTTTTTCTGGACGGCTTTGTGCGTACTATGGGGTACCGAGACAAAGGAATCATCCAGGCGATTATAACAAATATTTTCCAGTATAAAAACCAATAACAGACTTAACGACTTGTACATAGCGACTCTTCTCTACTAGTATTTATATTTCCTCATTGTTATTGTTATTCATTATTTAATTATTTATTTTAATATCTAGTGCTGCAAAAGATCTTAAATTAACTAAGAAATGTACCGTGAAATTTAAATAAAACATTGAGTTGATGGGCCGCGAAATCCGTATGGGAAGCGGCCCTTAAACTACAATTTCAATCAATCAATCAATCATTTCCTCATAAATTAACCAATGATATTCTGGTAAGTCACTCATACAACGCATCCAACACCACTCGTTCCCTCGAACTTAAGTGTGTTTTGAACAATGCGTATATAGTTCAGGGGAATGAGACTACTCCCAGTCACTTCAATGTTAATTTACTCTCCAGTCACTTCAATGCAAATAACCTTTGATCTTTGCATATCATTAACTTCCAGTGACCATTCATTTTGGCATAGCCCCGTGGGGCTTCCGGGGATTGACCTGGGCTGTCGTTGGGCACACCGCAGGTCATGGTAAGAATAGGTCTCAGCTCCTCAGACACCTTGTCGTAAGAGGCGACTGAGGCACCCGTGGGGTTCCCGGGTGTGAAAAGGAATAGGACCCCACCCGGGTCATTCTCGTCTCGCGAGACTCCCTACTGCGAGAAAGAGTCTCACGCGTAAATGGGAGCCATCCCCCCAAAATTTGGGGGGTGAGTAGGCGGCGTATGATTATCTGGCTTGTCACTGACCTGCTGACTCCGCCGAGTTAGAAGCGAATTGCTAAACATAACGTGGGCTATATAATTGGGAAATGACTCTTTCCGTTTCGGAGCATATCAATCGCGAACAAATTATTGTCGGTATGTATACTTGGCCGTGAAAGCGAGTTATCTAGTACAGGAAGTAGTTCGCGGGTAGACACGGCTCGCTTTGAGAATGATGTCATGCTGCCTCGCTTTGAGATTGGAGATTCAAAAATGTCACCAGTTTACATGAGAGTCGCTTTGGTCTCCCGCGGGTAGACACGGCTCTCTTTGAGAATGCACCCGGGTGTGAAAAGGAATAGGACCCATTGTCGTGATATGACTGAAATATAGTTGAAAGCGACGTTAAATCATATTCACTCACTCACTCACTCACTCATTTTGGCATATCATTAACTTTCTAGAGGTCCATCTGCGGGTATTTACTCCCCAGTCACTTCAACGTTAATTTACTTCCCAGTCACTTCAATGTTAATTTACTTCTAGAGGTCATTGCCAGGAGATGCATATTTGTGAGATCACGGGTGCATAAAATACTCGGACTTCAGAAAAATCTTGATATGTCGCCAAAAACCCGAAAAAACGTAGTTTACCATACACACATGGAAATTATTATTGTCGAGCAAAGTGTATAGAGTGTTGGTATTTGATCGATCTGTCTCAAGCTGTAGCGAATAACGGGACGGTTGGTTGAATTTCGGCTGTAAAGTCGTGTGCATGCGCACTCGGCAAGAAGGCCTGGGGTGGACGTTTTGGGGGCATAGTGAGCCATCCGTGGCCAAATGGCTCATCCAGGGTATCATATAATAAGCTCTCATTGGTTAGAGTCAGACTGAGTGATTTTTACTGGAAATGATGTCCGTCTGCGAATGTGCAGTCGGGAAATAGTAGAAAAATGGCATTTTTTGGGAGTTTGGAGATAGCTGTGGTCAATTTTTTTGCGAAACAAAGTATGGAGTATGAGGATGCGATGGATCAGATTAACGCTGTAGAGTATGATGGGGAGGGTCCCGGGGACGTTTGTTTATTCAGTCGGTGATGTCCTCGTGTGCATGCGGATTCTGCAGGAACGGTGGTGGACGTTTTGGATGATATATGAGTCATACCTTGTCGCAATGGGCCGTGTTGAGTCTCATATTCAAGCTCTCGTGGTGTTGATTCGGACTAATGTGGTGATTTTGTCCGGTCACGTTATTCTGTGCATGCGCAGTCGGACAGTAGTATAGAAAGTGCATTTAAGGTGTACGTTTTCAGTCAGTTGTTTCCTATAGTTCCAGTATGGTGGAGACGAAAATTGGGGTGGTACCCAGTAGTGGAGTGAAAGTGCACCTCTTTACACCAAACTATGATGGCCGAGAGGGGCCATCGCGTCTTTCATTTCTAATTTAACGCGATGGAGCGATGGAGCTATGCGATGGAACGATGGAGCTATGCGATGCGCGATGGAGCTATGCGATGGAGCTATGCGATAAAAAGTCGCGCTATGCGATGCGCGATGAGGCTATGCGATGGAACTATGCGATGCGCGATGGAGCTATGCGATGGAGCTATGCGATGGAGCTATGCGATAAAAAGTCGCGCTATGCGATGCGGGATGAGGCTATGCGATGGAGCTATGCGATGCGCGATGGAGCTATGCGATGGAGCGATGGAGCTATGCGATGGAGCTATGCGATGGGGCTATGGGATGGAGCTATGCGATGGAGCTATGCGATGGAGCGATGGAGCTATGCGATGGGGCTATGCGATGGAGCTATGCGATGGGGCTATGCGATGGAGCTATGCGATGGGGCTATGCGATGGAGCTATGCGATAGAGCTATGCGATGGGGCTATGCGATGGAGCTATGCGATGGAGCTATGCGATGAAAAGTCATTGCGCATGTTCGTTAAAAAACGAGGCGGAGTTGGACGCCATTGTTCAACATTCTATGATGGCCGAGAAGGGTCATCGTGGGTTTGGCATTAGAACATGAAATCCAAAAGGCGAAGATGCGAAGATGCGAAGATGCGAAGTTACCTGTTCAATAGGATATACGTTTATTCTAAATATGAAATACAGTCTATCTTATCTTCTTTTTTGAAACGAAAACCCGAAACCTGGTTGTACTCTATATTCTTTCGAACCATTCTTGACATGCTATGTTCATCTGAACAGTTTCGTCGGAAGAATGGTCAAACTATATTAAATTAGATCCAGATGTGGAGAGGACATTAGTGTTAGCTGTCTATATGAATATAGTATGGTAAAAAACGCGTCCATTGTTTTGAAGACGAGCCGTTGCGATACAGGAATTTATACAGTGTGAGCATTCAGAGCATTTTGACATTCAATGTAACGTTGTTTCCCAAATATATTAAAATAAGGCTTTTCGTCGTCCAAAGCAATAATCTCCAATTAATTTCTTGCGCAATTTTGAAGGGAACGAGAAATTTGGCGCTTCGGTCGAATTAACAATCCAGGTTTTCTTTATTATGGAAATGAATGAGTTGTGCAAATGTTTAAATACAGTCACGTCGCCAGTTCCGATCTAGTGTCAGTTCCGACCAACTTCCCGAAACATCCCTTCTTGTCACAACCAAGATAACGCGAAATCTTAAAACATTTGGTGCAGTCGAACAAGTTGATCTGCCTTCAAATCATGGTTAGGTCTATTTATATTATGCATTCATTGGTTTTGTTAGGAGAAATCTTTGCAGAGCCACCCCATACACACGAACACATCGATCTGCGTACAAACACCACGACCTGTACTCATGAAAAAAAAATGAAAAAAACGGTGTCGTCTGCCAGCGCTTCCGATCAAAGTGTTGATCAACCTGGGAAAGATTGTGATGGTCAGTTGCATAAAAATGAAATTTATAGTTCATCAAAATGTAGTCATATTTTTGTTACAAGAGAAAATCCACCGTATAAGTAGGAGCACATTTTGATGAACCATGAATTTCATTTTTGTGAAAAATATGTAGGCCTCAAACCAAAATCATATTGTCGCACAAGATATTAAGAAGTTTGATCATTTGAGAGTACCAAGTTTGATTAACGTGTCATATTTTTGTGACAAGAGAAAATGTTCTCTATAAACGCTTCAAACACCAAATAAGACCAGGGAGAATATTTTGATGAACCATAAGTTCATTTTTACAATCAGCTGACCATCACACTTTTTTCCCAGGCTGATAGTTCTGTATATATTCTTCAAGAAAAATATGAACTTGCAGGTTATTGATTGAAAACAGCAATCAGCTTTTAATTACTGCCGTCACATGCAGACAAAGGAGTTTTCCCCATATAAACATCACATATCCTTTATTCATTCGAGTTTCACACCAAAGACTACCCACCCCACTGTCGACATCAACTGACGGAGCCAGTTCCGAACTACTCTCCTCCAAGGGTGGCCAAATTAGGTCATACCATGTCATGAATAAGGTCTTGCAAAAAAAGCGTTCACAACGAAACTTCGTAACTCGATTGAGTGCTGATTCCCATAGTTTTTCTTTAATCTGCTATTTGGAGGTAAAATTAATGATGGCGCAAACGATTCAAGGTTGTTTTTGTTTTCGGGTATAAGTATAAGCCATCATTGATATTTCAGTGTTCAATCTGTCTTGCCAATATGATCAGCTCGGCCATATCGCTGTCATCCCCGCCCCCTACCCCAACCCGCATGTTGAACGCCAACTGTTCACTTAGGAGATGGTGATATGTACAATGTAAAACGAAATATCCAGCTGGGACCCTGTTTTTGGCAAAAAAAGTTATCATGTTGACGATTATATTTGTATATACCTTGGTCAAAGATCAACGTTAAAAGGAGACAGGATCGGAAATGGCGACAGTGGGTCGAAACTGATACCGCTCATTAAGAAATGTAATCATATTCTCCACGTTTAAGTACATTGTCAGCTAAATTTCTATAGACAAATGCACTGCGATCCTGATAATGATTTTGCCAATCAAACGGTTCCCTTTTGAAACAGATGGATCGGAATTGGAACCTCGTCCATACTGCAGCTGATATATTAGAGTAGTAAGAAAAGGCTAATATCACCCATATTTGTGGGGCGCCTTTGGGTGGGACGCTTGGCGCATATGCCTGGGTGACACATGCGCTGGGAACTCTACTGGTTGTCATGTGAATTCCGGTGTCGAAAATGGACCTGTAGAAGATCGCATTGCGTGGGCCAATGCGCATGTACAGGATGGAGTGCCCATGCGCTCCAAGTGTGGAGCATGATACGGAAAACCATGGGGTGCGAGAGAGATAGGGCTTCACTAAACGAGATCTCTGAAACGTTAATAATATTAAAGCCTTAACATTGAGTTAAAAAATGTTTCGAATCCTACGATAATTCGGACTTGATGCCGGAGCTGTATGCATTTCCAAAAAACAAAATCCTGGATTAACGCATTGACGTTATCCGATCTGGGGTTGCATATTGGTGTATGCCCACTGTAAAATTTGTGAATCCTCCCCTTCAGCCTCGATATCGTCCGCATGTATTTCAATATCCCCATAGACAAAGCGGTCCGAAATGTCGGATCCACTTCTTCGACGGGTCTGTCGTCCTCAATCGAGCGCTTGCAGACAGTGAGGGGCAGACAGTGTCCGCAGTAGTATAGTAATCGTAAATTGAGGCCCATTTTCGCAGCACCCCATGGTGGCAGAAACCCGCACCAGGGGGAGACAACTCCGGCTGTTACTTCCGGTTCCGGTCACCTTTGATCCCTGCGCACCATTATTATCCGGTATTTTGCGCATGCGCAGGAGTCAAAGGTCACTTCCGGTCAAGTGACCGGAACCGAAATTAACAGCCCGGAGTTGTCCCCCTCTAGTGCGGGTTTTTGCCACCAAGTGGGCACTGCAAACAAACGGTAGAGATCCCTGCGCATGTCTCAGACAGGCATGCGCTAAGCATCCCACCCAAAGGCGCTCCACAAATATGGGTGATTTTAGCCTGTTCTTATTACTCTAATATATCAGCTGCGGTATGGACGAGGTGTCAGTTCCGATCCATCTGTTTCAAAAGGAAACGGTTTGATTGGAAAAATCATTATCAGGATCGCAGTGCATTTATCTATAGAATTTCTTAACCCTACCAGGCCTTTGGGGGGGGGGGGGAGGGGGCAAAAAGGTCCCGACTACCAAACTTTCTGCGCTATCTCCGGAACGACAGAAAATGAGAGCTGACACTGCAGGACTTTATATTTTATCATATTGGGGTCATTTTGAGCCTATTTGCATAACCCTCCGAAGAGAGGATCATCGCTAAATTCAAGATGGCGGCCACATGGGGTACCAGAAAAGTGATGTTTTCGTCATTTTTCTTTAATCTTTTTTGCTTTTCCGCGATGAAAAGTGAGCAAATGCTATTTTATTTCACATCAAATTAATATTGATTAATTTATCATGCACTGTTTGCGGAGAAATTGCATAAATAAAAAATTCGAATTGACAAAAAAATGCCGTTTCTGAAGATGACGTCAATGCGACGTCATGACGTCAATGCGACGTCATCATGGTGGTCATATTAGATTTTTCCCACATTTGCTGGTAGAGCTTGACCAAAGGGTATAGTGTAGAGAGTTTCAATCCTATAGCTTAAGGGGTAAGAAAAATAATTAGGGGGGGTCATTTCGGCCCCCAGGTCTGGACAGGTCCCAAAAACCCCAGGCCAGATAGGGTTAACAAAGTAATTTAGCTGACGATGTACTTATACGTGGAGAGTATAATTATATTTCTTAATGACCAGTATCAGTTTCGACCCACCTTCGCCAGTTTCGATACAGCCTCCTTCTGACGTTAGTAGTAGGGAGCCGTGATTTAAAGCCAGTTTTTTGGGGCACCGGAAAATTTCACCATCTGTTGGTCCATGTTAAATCGCAACCGGGAACCCTCAACATTACGGTAAGGGAGGTAACTCTTGATGCCCGTGATGAGTTTTGACATATTCCTAGTTATCTCCCCTGATTCGCACATTTGCATCTATACGGGGAATGCCATCCTCTCCCAGGGTGCTTTGCGCTACGCTGCATTTACCCCTGTAGGGGTCTCGCCATCTTTTGCAGGATTCCTGCAGAAACCAAGAACTGTTCTGTCTTACTGTTTTACTGATCGCAAAACGTATATTTATCTTGGAATATACTTAACGGATATTCAGTGTGTTATGAAACGACAGTGTCACAGTTTGAAGGCAGCTTTTTGACACATAACCTCAGAACTATATATGTTGCGGAAATATATATCGGTGAATCGCGGCTGATATTAATTCGCCCAGTTAGACGGTCGTCATGTTCGTTTACTGTGGCAACAGATGACCTTGGGTCAACTCCGGTAAAGTCCGTGAGACACTTACAGCGCTACATGGAGAGGCGCGAAGCAGAACGTAATGGATGCCTGGTAGAGCTTGGGGGAATGCCTGTATGGGAATACGGGCCATTATTCCTCTGCGGTAATGCGGTCTGGCGGTGATGCGGTCGCGGAAAAAAGCTTCCGCGGAGAAAAAGTAGTCCCCAGACTTCAAATACGCTGCATGGTCCGATTGGGTCGTATGAGGTATCAATGTGAAGTATTCGTGAAGGGGCATCTGATGGGCTAGGTGTGGGGTTGAAATATCGTCATTCTGCGCATGCGCGGTGGACAAAGGGTATGGAAATAGACGTGTTGGGGTCTAGGTGGGCCACTAGTGGGTCGATGGAGTCATATGAGGTATCAATGTGAAGCATTCGTGAAGGCGCATCTGATGGACTGGGTGTGGGGTTGAAATATCGTCATTCTGCGCATGCGCGGTAGACAAAGGGTATGGAAATAGACGTTTTGGGGTCTAGGGCGGCCACTAAGGACCGATGGGGTCGAGTGAGGTATCAATGTGAAGCCTATGTGAGGAGGCATCCGACTGGGTGGATGTGGGGTCGGAATATCGTCATTCTACGCATGCGCAATAGACAAAGGGTATGAAAATAGACGTTTTGGGATCTGGGTGAGCCACTAATGAGCCGATGGAGCTGAGTGAGGTATCAATGTGAAGCATAGGTGAGGGGGCATCCGATTGGACTAGTGTCTCGGCCGTTGTCCACATTCTGTGCATGCGCAGACAGGGGATTCTGGGAAAAGGGTGTGGAAATAGACGTTTTAGGGTTTAGGTGAGCCCCTAATGATCCTATGGTGTCGTATGAGGTCTTATTTTGAAGCTGTCGTGAGGGAGCATCCGCCTGGGCTAGTGTGTCGTTCGTTGTCCATAGTCTGCGCATGCGCAGTCTGGCCATAGTATAGAAATAGACGTGTTGGGGTTTAGGTGGGCCACTAGTGGGCCGATTGGATCGAGTGAGGTATCAATGTAAAGCATACGTGAGGGAGTCTCCAACGGACTGGGTGTGACGTGGAACTGACGTCATTCTGCGCATGCGCAGTAGAGAAAGTGTATGGAAATAGTCGTTCTGGGGCCTAGGCGAGCTACTTTTGGGTCGATGGAGTCGAGTGAGGTATCCATGTGAAGCCTATGTGAGGGAGCAACCGCCTGGAGTAGTGTCTCGGCCGTTGTCCACATTCTGCGCATGCGCAGACAGGGAATTGTGGGAAACGGGTGTGGAAATAGACGTTTTTGCGGTCTAGGTGGGCCACTAATGGTCCGATGGAGTCGAGTGAGGTATCAAAGTGAAGCATTCGTGAAGGGGCATCCAGTCATGGGTGGGTGCATGTAAAATTAGGGGTATGACGTCACTTCCGGTTTGGGTGAATGGGGCGTGACCTGGGAACATGATAGGACATGTACCGACCTGTCTGTGGGGGTTTTCCCGCCAGAATTTCGCTGACGTCTGCGCCTGCATCCGGGTATGCATGAGGGTCTGTGTGAATGGGGTGTGACCTGGGAACATGATAGGAATGCATGTACTGACCTGTCTGGGGGGGTTTTCCCGGCCCGGTCCGGCCCGCCCCGGCCGCAGCGCGCGCACGCGCGGGTTCTCCGGCAGTGCGCGGATGAATGTCGGGTCGAAGGTCACATCCAGGTCCAAGGTCTCCCTTTCGGCAAGGTTCGGAAACAATGTTGCGGCATCGATATACAGAGCTTGAACCCAAAAAGGGGATTGTAAATTAACCTGAGAAGGATGGGCAGTTCCATTTGGACCAATCAGCGGTCGAGAAAAAGAGCCAATGAGCGATCGATAAAAGAATCAATGGACGGGTACTAGAATTTCGCTCACGTCTGCGCCTCCATCCGGGTACTGGGATGCTATCGCCTACGTCCGCGCCTACCCCCGGGTACTTCTATGTAGGTGTATAAAAGTGGAATGTTTAGGGCAATGCTGCATTCATTGGCCTGCTTGACCTGACCAGCCTGAGCCTGCCTCACCAGCCTGAGCCTGCCTCACCAGCCTGAGCCTGCCTCACCGGAGCTATACCATGAGACGTGGAGAAGATTTTCCAGGGGATCCTCCGGCGCTGTAATCTTTGTTGTTGTTGTTGCTCTCTTTTTTGCACTAACCCATCAGAATAATACGTATCACAGACTACACCCGTAGAGCTACGTCTAGGCGCGCATGTGTGACGTGGTCTATAAAACACGTCTCTCTGGATCCTACACCTCCATTCCTACGGTTTCAGAGCCATGACGGACACCCGTCCCTATGCGACTCGCATTTTACAGCATGCGACCGTGGTTAATTCGCTCACGGGTTACCGAGCAGTGGTTCGGTCCATGTTTTCAGATGGCGACAACAACGAGGGGCGACGCCAGATGCTGAACGAGTTCACAGAAGCGGTCCTCGACAGAGTGCACTCGATGGAGAGGTGTGCCATCACTCACCACTACTGGACTATGACAGCCATCCTTGATGCTCGGGCTATGGACCACGAGCGCTCACGCCGGAATCAGCGACGGCTGGTTGGCCTAGTCATGGTCTGTGCCCTATTGACCCTGGCGCTGTGGAATTGACAGTGGGACCTGACTATAAATACGAGGGTCAGACACAGTGTGCGTCATTCAACGATCGTCATTGGGTCAACCATGTCACCAGTTCTACGAGCCATCCTACCCCTTACATATGAAGTCACCCTCGTGGAAGACCGTGGAGATGTTTGCTGGTCGCGCGCTGAGACCGTATCGAATACGGTTACGCTACACCGTGACGGCTGGACCAAATTTAAACGGGTGTTGAGTGGTGAGCTCGACGGAAACCTCATCCACATAGACAATGCCATCTACGTACACTGTGGACCCTTCTTCCCACGCCTGGGCCGTTACCAAGACCCTACGCGAGGCTTCACCCTAGACCCCGATCTGTGGACAGCCTTCGAGAAAGTGGTGCCTATCGTGGACCAGCTGTTTACACCGGACGAGCGGTCATCAGACGAGTTGGAGTGGGCTCGTGCCCTGAGAGAAGCGGCGGCAGAACCCAATGAACCAGACGACGATGCCATTGATTACCCGACTAGACTTTGACCACCCGATCCTTTGATCTCACGGGGTTTTCCTATAAATACGAGAGACAGTCAAATCTGGTACCATTCACGTAATGACCATGACGGAGCAAATAATACTGGCGTATCTCGGCTTGACCCCCGAGGTTTTCCTGCACGTTTATGCAGATAAGGTCGATATCATGGAGGAGGTGGGAGACATCTGTGATGCGGACCCTACACAACCGTGCCCGGCCCACATTCGTCTGTCCCGGGAGGGCTGGACCAAATTCAAACAGGTGTTGTCTGGTGAACTGGACGGCGACCTCATCCACTTGTGTCACGATGTGTACATCCGACGCGGCCCTTTCTTTGCTCAATTGGCTCGGCTAGATGGGGGTACAGTGCATTTTACCCTTCACTCTGATCTATGGTCTGCATTGGAAGATGCCGTGGTAGATGTGGATCAAGTGCTTATCAAGCGGTCATCAGATGAGTTGGACTGGTCATTTACCATGGACACTGTGGAAACCAACGAAGAAAATCAGAAAGAAACTCCGGCCCAAGATATACCCGTTATAAATAAACGATAGAGCCAGGGTCCATCATCATTTGTCACCATGAAGAGCTGGGAGAAGGTGTTGGATAACTTATACTACAGCCCCGACAGTCCGGCGGCCTATAGTGCATTGTCGGCTCTCTATCGAGCGGCCAAACCCCAGGGGATACAACGTGCCCAAGTCCGAGATTGGTTAAGAAAACAAGACACCTATACCTTACATCGATCTGTCCGTCGCCATTTTCTACGGAACCGGGTTATCGTGGGAGGAATAGATGCCCAGTGGCAAGCGGATTTGGTCGATATGAGCGCCTTTGCCAAACACAACGATGGGAATCGGTATATCTTGACGTGCATCGATATCCTATCGAAGTATGTGTGGGTGGTACCCATCCGGACGAAAACGGGGGCAAATCTCATAGCGGCGTTCAAAGACATCTTCAAGACCGGGCGCAAATCTTTGTATTTGCAAACCGACGAAGGCACGGAATTCCTCAACAGACCGTTCCAAGCCTTTCTCAAGAAACAGAAGGTGTTTTTCTTCCATACGTACAACGAGACCAAGGCTTCCGTGGTGGAAAGGTTCAACAGGACATTCAAAGGCCGCATGTATAAATATTTCACCTATAAGAATACAAGGCGGTACATCGATGTTCTCCCGAAACTGGTGAGGGGTTACAATCGAGCCTATCATCGGAGTATAGAGAGCCCCCATTACCGTGACCCAACGCAATGAAGCCCAAGTCCGGCGTGTCTTGTACCCCAGGCAATCGCAGCGAACGACGAAGGCGGTGTATACGGTCGGGGACCCTGTACGGATCAGTAAAGTCAAAGGTCAATTTGAGAAAAGTTACTTGCCCAACTGGAGCGATGAGCACTTCCTGATTAAACGGCGCCTACCCCGACAGCAGCGAGTCTATGAACTGGAAGATCTTCAAGGGAAACCGTTGCTAGGGACGTTTTACGAGACGGAATTACAGCCTGTCGTAAAAACTCAGCAAGAATACTACACGGTGGAGCAGATTTTGAAAACGGAACGTCGACGTGGCAAACTGTTTCATTTCGTCAAATGGCAAGGCTGGCCAACCAGGTGAAACGACTATAATGCCAGACACCACTGCCGTCATCCTTCATTCCACGTCCGACCACAGTGCTATGGACAAACAGTAGCTGCCTCTGAACACAGCGTCTCCCAAAACGCGCAAAGCGCAAGTGGACTTTTTGGTGATACTGCTAACCCTGCTGAGTGTGTTGTACGGAGGTGTGTTTTACGACGTAGCCTAATTCAGCACGTTACTTAACCAACTGAGAACACCAGCCATCAGTGAAACCGGTCTACAAATAGCACCAGTCAACACCGTATCGAGCCCAGTCACCACCACACTCCGTGTACAAGTCCCATCGAGCTCCACACCAAGCTCCACACTTACTCCAAGTACACCCACTACGTCTGAAAACCCACCGGATTTCATCCCTCACACTGAACGACGACCGACGTTGTACCCACCACCATCATCACTCGCAGTGAACAGACGACAACCGATGTGGTGCCCACCACCACCACTCCAGTTCACTCGTACCAAATTTACAAGAGCGGGTTACCACGACAGCGCATACAGCTCGAACCATGGACCCTCGGTGGCAGCATCCCTTCACTTGCGTCATCGCAGGACCGACGGGCTCCGGCAAAACGCACTTCGTCAGGAAGCTCCTTCAACACGCCGACAGCATGATCACCCCACCCATTGCCCGAGTCGTGTGGTGTTACGGAGAATGGCAGGCAGCGTATGCAGCAATGCCCCACATCACGTTCGTGGAAGGCCTACCCAACCTGGCCGATTTGGAACCCGACACCTTGGTGGTTCTGGATGATCTCATGGCGGAGACGGATGCGCGGGTCACCCAACTCTTTACCAAAGGCAGCCATCATCGACGGCTCAGCATCATCTACATTGTGCAGAATATGTTCAGTAAAAACAAAGAACATCGGAACATCAGCTTAAATGCTCACTACCTGGTGGTCTTCAAAAACCCGAGAGATACCACTCAACTGCTGCACCTGGCGAGACAGATGTATCCCGGCCGCACACCGTTTGCGTTGGAAGCCTTTAAAGATGCCACAACCCCTCAGCACGGGTATATGCTCTTCGACCTCAAGCAAGCCACCCCGACCACCTTCGACTGCGGACCGACATCTTTCCCGGAGAGACCCAACACGTGTACATGCAAAAATAATGTAAACACATCCACAGTGGCGCCCCCAGCTGGGGTGTGTGTGTTTGATGATGGGGATAATAAAAAGAATGAATACCACAGCATGGTTGACTTTGTCTCTGTTCTCTGAAGTAGATAAAAAGAGCAGAGTTGTGGGTTCTAGCATTAGTTGTACATGATGTCTGCGCGAGTACGGAAGCACGCTCCGACGCTCAGTGTATTGAAGACGGCCCCACCCGAGTTGGTCCGAACCATTGTACGCGGTGCGGACCCTGACCTTGTACGCTGTCTGTGCGAGATCGGGTACAACCTGTTAAAAGGCAACGTACCACTGACTCCGGCTCAGAAGACCAAGTTGGCCAAGCATAAGACAGGTCTCCGAACCCTAGTCCAGAAGCAGGTCCCTCAAACACAAAAGAAAAAGGTGTTACAGAAAGGCGGCTTTCTCGGGGCCATCTTAGCACCGTTGGCCGCTTCCGTGTTGGGTCCAGTATTGGGTGGACTCTTCGGCCGACAATGAACCACACGAAAAAAATGGTCCTCGTCGAACCACGGTTCCTTCAAAACCTCCAATCGCCCTACCCTGTCCCACCTACGGTGAAGACCATAAACACCCTCGATGGAGAGATGCAACAGATCTTACAGAGACCGGGGTTAAGCGACAGTGAGAAAGTACAACGGTACAATGAGACGCTTCAACGGTACATGACGTTCATGGACCAATACAAACCCTCTCTACCCCATCACCACCACCACCACCACCACCACCACCACCACGTGACACACTACCTACCTCAGCACCGCTCCAACAGCTGCCATTACCAGGGGTACCACCCACAGCCCCACAGTGGGTCGAAGACGAAGTGCTGAAGAGTGTACCTGCATCGTTCAAGAAACAAGCTGGCCTGGTATTACAACGGATGAAACACAATCCTAACATGACTTAGAATGATAAAGGCGAACTCCTGGTACAGAATCAGGCGGTCCCCGGGACCCACATGACGGATTTAGTGAATGACCTGATGCGTCAACGCAGGTCGCACACGGATCCTCGAGGATGGGAGGTCTTCGCCCAAGGCTTGAAAGACATGCATGTACCACAGGAATTGGTGGGGAATCCCCACCGCTGGGCCTTTATGCAGCGGACCCAGCAATCGCCGAGAGACCCACTACCTTCTTGGGAAGCCGAATGGGAACCGGAGTCACCCCCCAAAACACCACCACCACAACGGGCACCTTCTTTTCAGACCTTTAAAAAACCATCCTTGATCAGGACACCCCACATCTCCAGAGCCGTGACACGTAGCAAGTCACCGCGACGAACACGACGCCGGACACAACCGCCCAAGGCCTGGAACACCTATTAAAACCAACAGCAGCAGCAGGACAGCTCAGTCGCCATGTTTTATCTCACCCTACCCAGTAACAGTTCGCTGGATGTGTTTCCTGACAACACCTTGGCCAAGTACGTCACCCAGTTACCGCAACCGTTGCATTTACCTGGACGATGGGAATGTGGCCTCGTGGATATCCAATACCCTTACTCGTGGTACAACGTGCGAGCCAATGAAGTGTGGTACGAGGTGACCTACGAAGGCAAAAACACCCGACTCACTCTCCCCGAAGGCCAATACGATACCCCCAAGGAGTTCATGGGTGAGCTGACAAGACTGTTGCATTACAAGGCTCTACGGGAGGTCACGAATGTTTCAAAACCCATCAAATCCTTTCTCTTCAAGAATCACGTGGACTTCGATTACAACGCACACAACGTGAGTGTCGTACTGAGTCCTATCCTACAGCAAATGCTGCGTCTCGCTCACGTGACCTACACGGGTCCATCCGAGGACCATGGCCAGACCCCGATGGATATGAAGTCGGGTATGTACGGACTCTATGTCTACTCGGACGTAGTCAACAACCACATCGTGGGCGATATCAACACACCTCTGTTACGGGTGGTGCCCATTAAAAAGACGTATGGAGATCAAGTTACCCACAGTTTCACTCACATGCTCTACCTACCCGTACGACAAACCGACATCAACACTATCACGGTGGATATAAGAGATGACACGGGACGACCGGTGGCATTCGAACGAGGAAAAGTGGTGCTGACACTTCATTTTCGACAAGCACGTGCTCCCCATTTTGTATGATGAAGGTGCCTTATGAGTGCGATGCACGCAGCTATATGGACTATTATGCCCAACAGGCCGGGGGTGGCCTTCCCGTCTTTAGTGGTGCACGCATGCAACGAGGACATGGGCTGGGGAACATACTCGGGAGCATCGTCAACACGTTCCTGCGCTTGGTAACGCGTGGGGTGAAAGCGATCGGCAAACAAGCGGTACGCAGTGGACTGCAAGTGGTCGGTGATGTCTTTGGGGGTACGGCACCCAAAGAAGCCTTGAAACGGCGGGCCAAAGAAGCGGGAGGCGTCTTGGTCGCCAAAGCACAACGCACCGTAGGGAATAAAATACCTGCACCACCGAGACCACGCACCAGTCGACGACCGACCCAGCGACGACGCACATCGAAGACCCAGGATATCTTTTCTTAACCATGTCCTTGATCCACGCAGAGTCCTGCCCCTCCACCAACAGTGAATTTGATTATGGGTGGAGCATCTCCCGCTCTCCAGCATCAACGAAACAAGGCCCATCGAGTTCACCATCAGCAATGCGGATACGGCCTACGTGGATTTAGCCCATACGTACTTGTATGTGAAAGCCAAGGTCGTCAATGGGGATGGCTCCAGAATCATCCAAGCTGCAACGGTGGGCCGACGAATCTCTGGCTGCACTCGATGTTTCAACAGGTAGATATTTTTCTCAGCGACAAACTCATCAGTGACTCGACCAACACCTACCCCTCCCGAGCCTACATCGAGACGCTGTTGTCGCATGGACGAGAGGCTAAAAAATCTCAACTGACAGCCGCTTTATTCTACCAGGACACAGCCGAGCACATGGACACGGTGGACAATGAAGGATATAACAAACGGAAGGCTTTCATCGCGAACGGCGCCTCGCTGGATCTCATGGGTCGACTGCACGCAGACATGTTCATGCAAGACCGGTACCTCTTGAACAAGATCCCCATCAAAATCCGACTGATACGGGCGCCTCCGACCTTCGCCTTGATGGCCACTAACGAAGACGGGCATGCAGCCGACTATAAGATTGTCATCCAAGACGCAGTCCTGTATGTCCGAAAAGTGAAACCGAATCCAACCGTTCAATTTGGACACATGAAAGCCTTGGAAACAAAACCAGCCCAGTACCCTATCCGACGTGTACAAACCAAAGTGTTCTCTGTGCCTGCTGGAAATATGAGCGCCAACAAAGAAAACCTGTTCCTGGGGGAACTACCCAAGCGATTGATCCTGGCATGTGTGGAAAATACCAGTTTCAGCGGAGCCTACCCAGACAACCCGTTTGACTTTAAACATTTCGGCATCAATTTTGTGGCCCTGCATGTGGACGGACAACAGGTCTCAGCCACGGCCTTAACACCGAACTTTGGGCGCAGGGAATTTCAGTCGAGCCTATCAGAGCCTGTTTACAGCCACCGGTCAAATCAACCAGGACGAAGGGAATATGATCAGTCGGGAGAACTACGCGAACGGATACACGCTGTTCTGTTTCGATCTGACCCCCACCTTAGAGAACGATCATCAGCTGGCCCTCGCCAAGCAAGGCAATTTACGGTTGGAAATCCACTTTGCACGAGCCCTCGGGACCACCGTCAATGTGATCTGCTACGCCGAGTTTGACAACATCATTCAAGTGGACAAGGCGCGCA
Source organism: Hanleya hanleyi (assembly GCA_036873755.1). NCBI lineage: Eukaryota > Metazoa > Mollusca > Polyplacophora > Lepidopleurida > Hanleyidae > Hanleya > Hanleya hanleyi. The sequence continues at coordinate 233,831 of JAVTVY010052051.1, read as the reverse complement.
ACGTCCTGTGTGACTTCTCCACCTAACATGGATACAGACCAGATAACCACCGTGCTGGAGAATGACCCAGGGACACGTATGAATGAATGAATGAATGAATGTTTATTCACCACACAGCAAGAGAAAACAGATATGCAGAATATACAGGAATGAGTAGTTAGCCGCATATGTGGCGGGAATAAAACCCCAGGGGGCTTGTTCTATCCCGAATTAACAAGTGAATATACATAGGCTAATTTCAGCGATAGGACTATATATAGTTTTTGTGGAAATAAAATTATATACAAATCATGGAAATGTTATTATATATACAGAGGCGGTGAATAAGATATAAGCACCACTATTGCTAATTTGTCGAGAAATCAATGCTTAGGACGAGAACATTTAGTTGTTGCAAAATTACATAAATAGACGTGACGCGCTGGATAGACAACCGAGCATGCTTAACTAGTGATAAAGTCGGATGAATACTCACAGATTGCAGGAGAGTACAGAGTAAATAAATAACTAGTACGACATCGGTTACAATGAGTTTACGTATACCAGGTTACCGTGTCACAAACTGTTTAACAGGATTTTTTTTAGGCGAGATTTAAAAACAGACTTGGAGGCGCAAGATTTCAGGCTGACGGGTAGTGAATTCCATAATCGGGGTCCCTTTATTTTACAAGAATAGAATGAGAGTTGCGATTTATAAAACGGCCTGTATAAATTAAGGTTGGCCTGTCTGGTTGGATAGTTGTGTATAGCAGATAGCTTAGTGAAGTAATTTTGCAAGCTAGAGGGAAGAAAGACTGAATGATAGAAAAATTTGTGCGCAAATATCAGAATAAGATAATCATTTACTGTATGTATAGGAAGAATATTTAACTCCAGGAATAGGTTTCCGGTATGTGCTAATCTGGTGCTGGATGTTACAATGCGAATAAGCCTTTTTTGCAGAATAATTAATGGCTGGAGGTGTGTCGGATATGTGTTGGCCCAGACCATGCTGCAATAGGAGACGTAAGAGTAGAATAATGAGTAATATAAAATTATTAGGGTCTTTCTGTTTACACAATTTTTAATATTGTTTAAAATACCTATATTTCTAGATAATTTTGAGCATAATGATCCAATATGTGACTGCCATGTTAACTTGTCGCTAAAGATGATTCCGAGAAATTTGAATGTGTTGACGCATTCAAGTTCATTGCCATCAATGATGAGTTTAGGTGAAACATGAATAGTAGATCTAGCTGGTTTGATTAGCATATATTTGGTTTTCTTCACATTGAGAGACAATAAATTGCATGAGAACCAGTCGTGAAGTTTAATGAGTTCGTTTGACATTGTTTCGATTAAATGTTCATGATTAGTGTCGGATAAGATGGCGCTAGTGTCGTCGGCGAAAAGAATAATATCTAGGCAGTTAGATGCGTTACATATATCATTAATGTAGATTAGGAAGAGAATAGGGCCAAGAATCGATCCCTGAGGCACGCCACACTTTATGTTTCTGGAAGTAGATAGTACATTGTTGTAACAGACGCGTTGACATCGGGATGACAGATAGCTTCGAAACCAGTCGTTAGCGATTCCACGAAATCCATAATGTTCAAGTTTATCTAACAGTATATCATGATTGACCGTATCAAATGCCTTAGATAAATCAAGAAACATAGCGACGGTAAATTTTTTGTCTTCTTTAGCATTAATTAATTTATCGTATAATGAGGACACTGCGTCACAGGTGGAATGATTAGCCCGGAAACCAAATTGGCTGGGAGAGATAATTTCATATGCTTCCAAATAAAATGTCATTCTAATAGCAACTAATTTCTCGAAGATTTTACTAAGACAGGGAAGAACAGATATGGGTCTATAATTACTGGCTAAGTTTTTGTCCCCAGATTTGTACACAGGTGTGACTTTGGCAACCTTCATGATGTTCGGGATTGTTCCTAGTTCAAATGATAAATTTACAAGATGTGACAGGGGACTGGCTATAATGTTAGAGACAGGTTTGAGAAGTGACATGCGGAAACCGTCTATACCGGGTGATCCATTCTTTAGCTCCGCTATAACTGTTTTAATTTCGTCAGGCGTGCAGGGATTCAGGAGAAATTGCTCCGGATGATCCCGTGTAAAAAAGGTTCTGAAATCAGTCCGAGATGGAGGTATTCTAGTGGCTAGTTCAGATGCGATTGAACAGAAATAGTCATTAAAATAGTTAGCTATCTCCGATGAGTTAGTAGTTTCGTTTCCGTTAATGATAAAATTGCTAGGTAGGGTATTTTGTTTTCGGCGTTCCATTAAGTTATTTATCACCTTCCATGTTTCTTTGATATTATTGTTGTGTTTGTTAAATTCATCTTCATAATACTTTTTCTTGGCGTGCCTCGGTGTATGGTTCAGTTTGTTTCTATATAGCCTATACTGCATAGTATTTTCAGGTTGTTTATTGGTTAAATGTAGGCGATATAATTTGTTTTTTTCGTGTATTGATTTAATAACTCCGGCAGTTATCCAAGGTTTGTTTATTTTTTGTTTGGGAGTAGATTTTATGCGGACAGCGAAGCACTCATCGTAAATTGGGGTAAAATTGTCAATGAAAGTACTCATAGCCTCATCTACGTTTAAAACTTTCTCAGTAACATTGCTCCAATTAATTTCCTCTAGCTTTTCTTTAAATAAACATTGTTGATTCGAATTGATAAGACGGTATACTATAGTTTGTTCTTTAGTAGTAAAGGTATGGTCACATTGGCTGATATGGAACACTGGAAAATGATCAGAGATGTCGGACAGGAGTATGCCAGAACAACGGTCATCCTCATGGAAATTAGTGAATATATGATCAATTAGGGTCGCAGAACGTGATTTGACACGAGTTGGTTTAGTAATTTTTGGAAAAAGATAAAACGATTTCATAGTTTCGTAAAATTGTTTAGATGGTCCATGTACAGATGTCTTAAAAAGGTCAATATTCAAGTCTCCCATGAGGACACATTTCTTTTTCTCTGGTTTTAATGTACTGAGGGTATCCAGGATCCTGGTATTAAAGTAATCTACATTTTTCCCAGGGGGTCGGTAAATTATACCTATTATGTAAGAATTGTGAGTATCTGTAGCTTCAACAAAAAGTGATTCAAATTCTCCATTAGGATCAATAGTGGAAAGGTCATCTCGAACTGAGCATTTCATAATGTCGTCTCTAATGTATAATATGACCCCACCTCCTTTACGTTTTTGCCTTGATAGAGGAAACGGTTGATAACCAGGAATGATATAAAGTTCTTCCGTGGCTGGGTCCAGCCAACTCACGGAAATTCCAATTGCGGTGAAGCGAAAATTGAAGTTCTGTATGAGCGCAATGATTTCTGTATAGTGTTTTTTTAAGCTTCTAGCATTAAAGTGGATAACAGATAATGTTGAAGTGTCGGAGAGATTATTCGAGCTGATATGTGATCGGAAGGTATCTTCAAAGTAGTAATTTGACTGATAGGAGCTTATTTCATTCCAATGGGATAGTTCCCCTTCAGTATCGTCGATGACATAATTTGAATTTTCAGGGATATTTAGCTGTAAGGGATTAAAACACTTATGGTCTTTCAAAGGGTGTTCGCCCGAGATGTGTTCCCATTAGACCGTATGTATCCTGCTGCTTACGTTCTCAACACGGACCCGATGGATCGGCCCGGTGAACATTGGGTGGCCGTGTACTTGACAGAAGCGCAGGGCGAATACTTTGACCCGTATGGCCTGCCACCCCTCCATCCCGATTTAACAGACTTCATGGATCAAGGCACAGAGACGCGGTGTTGAAACAGTCAAACGTTGCAAAGCCTGACCAGTAGCGTGTGCGGACAATATTGCTTGTTTTACCTGTACCATCGATGCCGGGGCAGAACCTTATCTACCCTCGTACAGATGTTTGACGAGTACCCCAAGGCCGAGGACCGCGATGTACTCGTATATGACTGGGCCGTCCATCATTTCAATGTACAAGCCCCGTTCTGGGCTTAAGTTCTTTCAATGTACAAGCCCCCTGTTCTGGGCTTAAGTTTACAAGCCCCCTGTTCTGGGCTTCAGTTCTTTCAATGTACAAGCCCCCTGTTCTGGGCTTCAGTTTTCACGTGGTTGTTCTCACGTTGTTGTTGTTACTGAATAAAAAAATGAGATCTCACCAAAAAACCCTGTCTTGTGTGTTTTCTATATGAGCATAATGCATGAAACTGGCTTTGAACACCGTATTAGCCAATCAGTGGCCTAGAATGGAGCCAAAGGTAACCCATCCATGTCCAGAAAACATTACCCGGGTGTACAAGAACCCGGATGTAGGCGCGGGCGTAGGCGAAAGCATCCCAGTACCCGGATGGAGGCGCAGACGTGAGCGAAATTCTAGTACCCGTCCATTGGTTCTTTTATCGATCGCTCATTGGCTCTTTTTCTCGACCGCTGATTGGTCCAAATGGAACTGCCCATCCTTCCCAGGTTAATTTACAATCCCCTTTTTGGGTTCAACCTCTGTATATCGATGCCGCAACATTGTTGCCGAACGTTGCCGAAAGGGAGACCTTGGACCTGGATGTGACCTTTGACCCGACATTCATCCGCGCACTGCCGGTGATGAGCGCGCGCGCGCGTGCGGCCGGAGAACCCGCGAGCGCGCGCGCTGCGGCCGGGGCGGGCCGGACCGGGCCGGCAAAACTCCCCCAGACAGGTCAGTACATGCATTCCTATCATGTTCCCAGGTCATACCCCATTCACACAGACCCTCATGCATACCCGGATGCAGGCGCAGACGTCAGCGAAATTCTGGCGGGAAAACCCCCACAGACAGGTCGGTACATGTCCTATCATGTTCCCAGGTCACGCCCCATTCACCCAAACCGGAAGTGACGTCATACCCCTAATTTTACATGCACCCACCCATGACTGGATGCCCCTTCACGAATGCTTCACTTTGATACCTCACTCGACTCCATCGGCCCATTAGTGGCCCACCTAGACCGCAAAAACGTCTATTTCCACACCCGTTTCCCATAATTCCCTGCCTGCGCATGCGCAGAATGTGGACAACGGCCGAGACACTAGTCCAGGCGGTTGCTCCCTCACATAGCCTTCACATGGATACCTCACTCGACTCCATCGACCCAAAAGTAGCTCGCCTAGGCCCCAGAACGTCTATTTTCATACACTTTCTTTACTGCGCATGCGCAGAATGACCTCAGTTACACGTCAGACCCAGCCCGTTGGAGACTCCCTCACGTATGCTTTACATTGATACCTCACTCGATCCAATCGGCCCACTAGCGGCCCATCTAAACCCCAACACGTCTATTTCTATACTACGGCCAGACTGCGCATGCGCAGACTATGGACAACGAACGACACACTAGCCCAGTCGGATGCTCCCTCACGACAGCTTCAAAATAAGACCTCATACGACAACATAGGATCATTAGGGGCTCACCTAAACCCTAAAACGTCTATGTCCACACCCTTTTCCCAGAATTCCCTGTCTGCGCATGCGCAGAATGTGGACAACGGCCGAGACACTAGTCCAATCGGATGCCCCCTCACCTATGCTTCATTGATACCTCACTCAACTCCATCGGCTCATTAGTGGCTCACCCAGATCCCAAAACGTCTATTTTCATACCCTTTGTCTATTGCGCATGCGCAGAATGACGATATTCCGACCCCACATCCACCCAGTCGGATGCCCCCTCACATAGGCTTCACATTGATACCTCACTCGACCCCATCGGTCCATTAGTGGCCGCCCTAGACCCCAAAACATCTATTTCCATACCCTTTGTCTACCGCGCATGCGTAGAATGACGATATTTCAACCCCACCACCAGTGCATCAGATGCGCCTGCACGAATGCTTCACATTGATACCTCATATGACTTCATCGACCCACTAGTGGCCCACCTAGACCCCAAAACGTCTATTTCCATACCCTTTGTCCACCGCGCATGCGCAGAATGACGATATTTCAACCCCACACCTAGCCCATCAGATGCCCCTTCACGAATGCTTCACATTGATACCTCATACGACCCAATCGGACCATGCAGCGTATTTGAAGTCTGGGGACTACTTTTTCTCCGCGGAAGCTTTTTTCCGCGACCGCATCACCGCCAGACCGCATTACCGCGGAGGAATATAGGCCCGTATTCCCATACAGGCATTCTCCGTATAGATGCAAATGCGCGAATCAGGGGAGATAACCAGGAATATGTCAAAAATCATCGCGGGCATCAAGAGTTACCTCCCTTACCGTAATTTTGAGGGTTCTGGGTTGCGATTTAACATGGACCAACAGATGGCGAAATTTCCCGGTGCCCAAAAAAACTGGCTTTAAATCACGGCTCCCTACTACTGACGTTGATCTGTGGCCTAGCTATACACAAATGTAACCGTCACCATGGATATTTTGTTTTACATGTACCCATTTCCTAACTGAACAGTTGGCGTTCGAAATGCGGTTTGGGGTAGGGGCCGGGGATTACAGCGATATGGTCGAACTGATCATATTGGCAAGACAGATTGGACACTGAAATATCAATGATGGCTTATACTCGCCCGAAAACAAAAAACAACGTTGAATCGTTTGTACAGTCATTAATTTTACCTCTAAACAGCAGATTAAAGAAAAGCTATGCGAATCAGCACACCATCGAGTTACGAAGTTTCGCTGTGAACGCTTTGTTTGCAAGACCTTATTCATGACATGGTATGACGCAATTTGGTCATCCATGGAGGATAGTGTTTCGGAACTGGCGGGGGAGGGAGGAGGGAATTTGGCTAATATCACACTCAAGTTTGTTCCACTCATATGGTGACAGTCAGTTTGGTTGGTGGAGGAAGCCGGAGTACCCGGAGAGAACCACCGCCCTTCGGCAAGCAACTGACAAACTTTCACACATGGACCAGCTGGGCTCGAACCCGTGTCGGTTCAGCGGTGTGAGGCTAGCGGTCACCAGCGAAGCGCCTTAGACCACTCGGCCACCGAGGGCTCCGTCAGTTGATGTCGACAATGGGATGGGTAGTCTTTAGTGTGAAACTCGAATGAATAAAGGATATGTGATGTTTCATGCGAAAAACGCCTTTGTCTGCATGTGACGGCAGTAATTAAAAGCTGATTTCTGTTTTCAATCAATATTTTTCTTGAAGAATATATACAGAAGTATCAGCCTGGAAACAAATTTAATGGTCAGCTGATTATAACGAGAGATCCTGAAGAATCTTGGCCCCCACCATTGTGCGATAATTGTAAGCTAATGACAAGAGGATCTTTTTGTCCATTGTTACTAAGAACAAACGATTGATTTGTAATTTTGTTTACAGAATTACGAATATGAGCAAAAATGATCGAAATAGGGACACAGGAAAACACCATGATATTATCGTTATAAGTTTCTGGAGTTTCAAGATTTCTGGAAACTGTACTTGATGTCGGTTGTTATAGTACAAGTGCAATGAGCAAAGTTAGTCTGAAAGTGAATGTCCGGAGGATCCTTCGTCTTCGTTTTGTAGTATTTTTCTTTTTCACGTCATCATTGGTTACTGGAAGCGAAGACAAATCTCTTAGACACTTTGTCATGAGCTGTGAAACATACTTAAGATTTTATAATTAGGAACGAATGCTGTTTACTAGGCTAGTTTGAGATATCTCTTTTAAGATACCATGCTCGAACATAGTAAGATGGTACAAAACTTAATACTGAAGGGATCCGGTCCATGCAGTAATGTTGAAACTTTGAAAGTGTCTGAATCCTGATTATCTACTTTGGATCGAAACACGCAGTAGTCTGCAGTTGTCGAGTTGTGACGTTGTGTCACAAGAGTGAAGTCCCTTCGTGTAGACGATCCGTCGGCAGACCAAACGGCATGGACTAAAGTAAACTGATTTAAACTTTGAAGAAATACATTTTAATTCGGAATCATTTGAACTCCTTGATATAGAAGGTGAAAGTAATGATATTCTCTATAGTCAACAAATAGAATATGCTCCAATGTTTGATCGGCCGACTCTTGTGCTGCAACGTCTCAACTCGGGAAAACCGTATTAATTTGAAGCGTCACTTGATTTTCGAATCGGACCAAAAAAGTATCTTGCAAAACTGGACCACAGAGGAACCTGTGCACCAAATTTTAGAAAGATCCATGCAGTACTTCCTAAGAAATCACGATAACAAAGTTTCATGGGGAAATCCAAGATGGCTACCTGGTTGCCATATTGGATTTTCGAATCGGACCAGAAAGAGTATCTTGCACAACTAGACACCAAGGGGAACATGTGTACCAAATTTGGGGAAAGATCCATGCAGTAGTTCCTGAGAAATCGCAAAAATAATGTTTCATGGAGAAATCCAAGATGGCCGCCTGATGGCCATATTGGAATTTGGAATGGGCCCAGAAAAGGTATCTGGCACAACTAGACCACAAGGCGAACCTGTGTACGAAATTTGACAAAGATCCATGTAGTAGTTCCTGAGAATTCACGATAACAAAATTTCATTGAGCAATTCAAAATGGCCGCCTGGTGGCCATATTGAATTTTCAAATCGGACCAAAAAAGGTATGTTGCACAACTGGACCACAAGGGGAACCTGTGTACAAAATTTGACAAAGATCCAGGTAGTACTTCCTGAGAAATCACAATAACAAAGTTTCATGGGGAAATCTAAGATGGCCACCTGATGGCCATATTGGATTTTCGAATCGGACGGAAAAAAGTTATCTTGCACAACTAGACCTCAAGGGAAACCTGTGTACCAAATTTGAGAAAGATCGATGGATTAGTTCCTGAGAAATCGCGATAACAAGAATTGTTTACGGACGGACTGACGACGGTCAGACTGACGACGGACGGACGACGGACTGGCGGACGACGGACCACGGACGAAAAGCGATTTGAACAGCCCACCATCCCATACATATTGAGGCTAAAATGAATTTATGGTCCATCAAAATGTTCTCCCTGGCCTTATTTGGTGTTTTTGAGGCATTTATAGAGAACATTTTCTCTTGTCACAAAAATATGACACTTTAATCAAACTTGGTACTTTCAAATGATCAAACTTCTTAATATCTTGTTCGACAATATGATTTGGGCTTGAGGCCTACATATTTTTCACAAAAATGAAATTTATAGTTCATCGAAATGTGCTCCTATTTATACGGAGGATTTTCTCTTGTAACAAAAATATGACTACATTTTGATGAACTATAAATTTCATTTTTATGCAACTGACCATCATAATCTTTTTTTTTTGCTTTTTTTTTCATGACTACAGGTCGTGGTGTTTGTACGCAGATCGATGTATTCGTGTGTATAGGGTGGCTCTGCAAAGATTTCTCCTAACAAAACCAATGAATGCATAATATAAATAGACCTAATCATGTTTTGAAGGCAGATCAACTTGTTCGACTGCACCAAATGTTTTAAGATTTCGCGTTATCTTGGTGGGAAGTTGGTTGGAACTGATAAAGATAAGATAATAAGATAAGATAATCTTACCTTATCTTATCTTATCTTATGATCGGAAGCGCTGGCAGACTAAACCGTTTTTTTGTTTTTTTTTGCTTTTTTTTCATGACTACAGGTCGTGGTGTTTGTACGCAGATCGATGTATTCGTGTGTATAGGGTGGCTCTGCAAAGATTTCTCCTAACAAAACCAATGAATGCATAATATAAATAGACCTAACCATGTTTTGAAGGCAGATCAACTTGTTCGACTGCACCAAATGTTTTAAGATTTCGTGTTATCTTTGTGACAAGAAGGGATGTTTCGGGAAGTTGGTTGGAACTGACACTAGATCGGAACTGGCGACGTGACTGTATTTAAACATTTGCACAACTCATTCATTTCCATAATAAAGAAAACCCGGATCGTTAATTCGACTGAAGCGACAAATTTCTCGTTCCCTTCAAAATTTCGCTAGAAATTAATTGGAGATTATTGCTTTGGACGACGAAAAGCCTTATTTTAATATATTTGGGAAACAACGTTACATTGAATGTCAAAATGCTCTGAATGCTCACACTGTGTAAATTCCTGTATCGCAACGGCTCGTCTTCAAAACAGTGGACGCGTTTTTTACCATACTACATTCATATAGACAGCTAACACTAATGTCCTCTCCACATCTGGATCTAATTCAATATAGTTTGACCATTCTTCCGACGAAACTGTTCAGATGAACATAGCAAGTCAAGAATGGTTCGAGGGAATATAGAGTACTATCAGGTTTCGGGTTTTCGTTTCAAAAAAGAAGATAAGATAGATTGTATTTCATATTTAGAATAAACGTATATGTTCCTATTGTACAGGTAACTTTGCATCTTCGCATCTTCGCATTTTGGATTTCATGTTCTAATGCCAAACCCACGATGACCCTTGTTGTTGAATAATGGCGTCCAACTCAGCCTCGTTTTTTAACGAACATGCGCAATGACTTTTCATCGCATAGCTCCATCGCATAGCTCCATCGCATAGCCCCATCGCATAGCCCCATCGCATAGCTCCATCGCATAGCTCCATCGCATAGCCCCATCGCATAGCTCCATCGCATAGCCCCATCGCATAGCTCCATCGCTCCATCGCATAGCTCCATCGCATAGCTTCATCGCTCCATCGCTCCATCGCATAGCTCCATCGCATAGCTCCATCGCATAGCTTAATCGCATAGCTCCATCGCTTCATCGCATAGCTCCATCGCGCATCGCATAGCTCCATCGCATAGCCTCATCGCGCATCGCATAGCGCGACTTTTTATCGCATAGCTCCATCGCTCCATCGCTCCATCGCATAGCTCCATCGCTCATCGCATAGCTCCATCGTATAGCCTCATCGCGCATCGCATAGCGCGACTTTTTATCGCATAGCTCCATCGCTTCATCGCATAGCTCCATCGCGCATCGCATAGCTCCATCGTTCCATCGCATAGCTCCATCGCTCCATCGCGTTAAATTAGAAATGAAAGACGCGATGGCCCCTCTCGGCCATCATACCAAACTGTAGGCGTGAGCATGTGGAGGTGAACGTTGGTGGTTTGTGGCAGTGGTGTTTGTGGCGTTGTTCAACGCCCGTATTAACGCAGTGATACAGTAACGCTGGGAAGAAAGATCCCGGGCTGCGTCTGGTCTTACAGACATGTATTCTGAATAAGAACCTGCATTCGAATGATATTCTTCCCGTTTGGGCCGTTTATTCAATCCAACGGTGTGGCGTCTGTTTTCGGTCATATTCGCTTTTGTCCTTTAGACATATTATTTGCATATTATTTGAGAAACTTCCCTTGTGATGCATAAATCTTCGGCCATGTTCCATTTCAGGGCGTGTTTGGATGAGAGATGAGGCATCCTGGGACAAATGGGTCAGGCATGTCCTGGTATCGAAGCTCTTGTGATGTAGAGTACGACTGGAGTGGTGCATACGCAGTCCAGGTGTAGTAGAGCAAGGTGGCATTTTGGGGTATGCAGGCTGAGGTGGCGTGTTTGGGTAATAGATGGGCCATGGGTCTTGCGCTGTCTTCTGTGTAGAGTTATCTCCCCCTGTAGGGTGCAGGGCACATGGGGAATAAGTGAGGCGAGTGAGTGGTTGAATGAGTGGTTGAATGAGGCGTCCCCAACGCCCGTCTTCACGCTTTGACCCCCGAATGCTGAGAAGTAAGATTCCCCACATACACTCTTCTATATCTAGTCCCTTACGTCTTAACGCGACGCATTCAGATGAGGGGAAGAAAGATCAACACGTTCACAAGTTTCGATATAGTTCTCCTCTCCATCACGAGACCTGAGGTAGATGTGTTTTCAATTCATGTATCCCTGCTCTTGCCCGTGTATCAGAGTATTGTCTCCTGGTAAATCAGAAGCCGACATTTGTCATCTATCAATCCTAGGTCATGACGCATTAGCATTCGTTCGCTCTCAGGCAGCCCAGGATACTTTAACGGCAACACTTGCAGAAACAGCTGTTTTCTCATTTTGATCGCATATTTCAATGTCTCTGCGGGTGGTAACCTCATATCCTCTTTCAAGTGACGTTTGGTCTTCATGGTGGACCTATGCTTGGGGTCTCCTTTTATTTCAAGCGGCAACAGACTACACTGTTCATGGATAGCGTATTTTTCTGATGTGGGGGCGCATTTGGGTGTACGCCTGTTGTAAGTTATCCTGTCCAGCGTCTTTGATCGCCTCAGCATGAGTATTAATAACTCCACTCAAAAGGTGGTTTCTTCCTCACTTAGGCTTTCCTGCGATGAAGCCTGACTCATCGGTCAAGCCCTCCGTGTCAGTGGATATACTCTGGGAAGTCTACACCAGCATGTGCTTCAGATTCTGGTTCCTCGGCCTCAGTATACAAAGTTTTCTGATTTCGTATGATATCGTAGTGTTTGGTGAACATGCGTTCGCACTCAGGGCCTGTTGGCTGACCTGTATCTGTTCTCTTATGAATATGACTATATGCAGGCGCTTTCAAAAACCGATCCATTCAACATCCATTGGAACATCATGATGTCTTGCCGGCATCATTGAGAACTGTTGACCGCTTCTCTCTTGCAGGAAACAAGCCTATGTACTGTACTGTAATACTGTTATATGGAATATGGAATAGGTCTTTGGATTATGGACGCGGATGTTCTCTAATGGACGACGGCTGGATTATGAATGACTGACTAGACGCTTGTAATTTGGTCTCGGTAGCTTTTATGGACGTAACAAAGTTACGCCCGCTAACGCACAGTCCAACGCTTGAACGCCCTATTAGAATAGCTCAGAAGGTGAGATTGGTCTAAATCATATCCCATGGAATTGACATTGATTCATCGAAAAGCACCCGTCTAAACACCTTAACGCCCGTATCAAAGCCTTAACACCCTATGTTAACGATTCAATGTCATATCTTGACGCCTTATCGTGACGCCATATCGCATTGTCGACTGTTCAAACAACGCACATGTGTTGATCATTGACCCTTGATGGAAATGACATCCTCGCCGGAAATGACGTCATAACCGAAAGATATGTTATCGCAAGCATGTATGCTAACCTGGTGATGACACTGGTGCACCCTAAGACGTCACTTCAGAATTTTGTGCAAGAATGAACTCAAGATAGGGAGAAGTTCAGTTAGAGAATCGGTTCCTGGATCTGTTTTTAATCAGATTGTGAAGAGTATGGCCTGTTAATGCTTGAAATGAAAGGCGACTCACGCATAGACCCGTCATGAAGACCAAGCGTCACTTGGAAGAGGATATGGGTTTACCACCCACAGAGGTATTGAAAATGCGGTAAAATTGCGCAAACAGCTGCTCCAGGTTAGGCTGCCATAACAGTAGTATGCTGGACTGCCCGAAGACGCTTGAGACCAGAGCTAACAGACGATAATGCGTCCAATGCACTGGAGATTGACGCATCATTAATGGGGGCTTCGGATTAGACAAGAGCAGCCGACGATGTTCTGTGACACGGGCAAGCGCACGGATACATGAATTGTAAACACACCCTACGTGGCTTTCCCAGCTTGTGTGTGATGCTATCGAGGGAAAATTAGCTAAGTTGAAAATTTTGAACTTCTTTCTCTCATCTGATTGCGTCAAGGCGTTAAGACATAAGGGACTAGGTATAGAAATGTGGGTGTGTGTAGGCGGTCTTACTCTTCAGCTTAAGATGCCTGTATATGGTGAAATTCTGCGGTAGTCGTTTCGTCCCCGAGGCCTGCCATCATGATCTGTACAAATCATTGTGATGATAGTTTTGCGACATGGTGGAGAATGAAGCGCTTGGTCGGCGTCAGACCTCCCAGGTATTTGTTCTGTATAAGAACTACTATTACAAAAACTCGCTAATTTGGGCCGTTTTGTTTTATCTGACGGACGCATGGTTCATCATTTTCCATCAGATGACTTGATAGGGCTGTCACATCATCGCCCTGAAATATTTGTATCTAATACCACACAAGCCGGTGCTAGTGGTCATGCCATTGAAGATGTCCACACGAACAGCTCCAATGAAAGCGCGGCTGGGATACAAAACATCACATGTATCACTTTTGGTTCTTGTGATGTTTTAGAAATATGCAGTCAGTATATTTGTCTGTGGATCATATGACTTCTTGTCTGTACGCTGGCATCGTTATCTACCACCCTTTTAATATTCCGTTCAATTAGGGCGTAACAGCGTTAAGACGGGCGTTGGGGAGGACGCCTCACTCACTCACTGATATCTAACTCGCTCGCTCACTCATGCATTCAACCACTCACTCATTGCATTCAATCTTTCTCTACTACTTCTCGACTGCGCATATGCACTCATATCCACACGGCCCCTAGTACAGGATTAAGCGAAATTAGATACGCTAGCTCGAGTGCTGTGATGACAGATCAGCCCATCTGATGCGACTTTATTGCAGCTGTTCATGAGGAGACTACGAAGTATCCACACGGCCCCTAACATCGGCTTGAGCGGAATTAGTTACGCTAGCTCGGGGGCTGTGATGACAAACCAGCTGAAATAAGTCATCTGATATTAATGGATGAGCACAGAGGACGTCAGATGGAGTAAACGCCTCCACATGGGGTAAATCTGGTAAATGCAAGAATACCCAGAAAAACTAACCTGGAATTAGATACGCTAGCTTGGAAGCTGTCATAACAGATCCGCTCAAACAAATAAATCATCTGATGTTAATGGAAGAGCATAGAGGACGTCAGAGGGAGTAAACGCTTCAACATGGTAAATCTAAGAATACTCGGAAAAACCAACATGTGATGTCCGACGTCGCACGGCATAAATTTCCCACCAAAACAATAAACCTACATATATTTGTCGAATGACATATACGGAGGTCGGGCCTTGGGGACTAACAGTACACCAGCAGAATCCTAACATATTTAGGCAATAAATTGGAGGGAAATGCAAGAGGAGGGACAAATTGACGATGTCTAGCGACTAAAAAGCAACCACATGACACCACAGGAATGTTTCCCTCGGCACCTCACATTCAGACGCAAGAATACGGTGGATACTGTGACGTAGCCTTAGTATTTCAGCCGCGCTTTTATTGCGTCTGTTAATGTGAAGAATATGAAGCATTCACACGGCCCTAGCATCGGCTTACCCGTTTTTGGCCTGGGCGATATGGGGTGTACCGCACCCTGGAAAGGGGGTGTTGTGGAGGGGGGACGGAAAGTCACACAAGACACAGACAAGACGCTACATGGTGCAATAAGTCAAGTGATATTACAGTGTTAGGCATCACATTATCAAGTTCCTGTTGCTTCTCAGCAAAATGCATTGAAGCACAGTAGACAGCGCACAACCCATTCTGATCAAGGATGCTCATCTGTCACCCCAGCACCCCGCTATATACCGCAAAACAATATTTTCTCTACTCCTCCTCGATGGCACATGTTCACCCATGACGTCACAAGCTATATGGACCAGGCGGTGGTATCACTACGTGAGTGGACGTGCGTGCGATGACCTCAGTTCCGGAGATGTCATTTCTGGCGATGACGTCACTTCCATCAAGAGCCAATGATCAAAGCATATGTGTGTGATTGGACGGTCGACAATGCGTTATGGTGTTAAGATAGGGCGTTAAGGCGTTAAGATAGGGCGTTAGCGGCGTTACGATAGTGCATTATTGCGTTGTGACGGGCGTTAAGGCGTTCTGGTGAGCGTTAAGGCGTAACGACGGGCGTTGACGGGCGTCACTGCATTTCGATGAATTAGTGTCAGTTCCATGGGATATCACTTGATGAGCTATATAGACCGTTAAACTAGGCGTTGCCGGGTGTTACTGTGTCACGTCCATAAAACAGTCGACGTTCAGCCATCAACATGGTGTATACATGCTCGGAGTGTGAAAGCACGTTCACCAGACACTACGATATGATGCGACACCAGAATACTTTTGCATACTGAGACCGAAGAGGTAGAATCAAAGGAACCCGCTGAGACAGATACTGATGCAGAGACTGCTAAAGGTATATCCACTGATATGGAGAGCTTGAACTCTGATAGTCAGGTTACGTCCCAGGGAAGCCTGAGTGAGGAGAAACCCACCTTTGGGGTGGGGCTATTAATACTCATGCTGAGGCGATCGAAGACGCTGGACAGGATAACTTATAACAGCCGTAGGCTCAAATGCGCCCCACATCGGAAAAATAGTCATGGCTATTTATGGACAGTACAATCTGAAACAGATCCAGAAACTGATTCTGTAGCTGGGCCTGACCGCATTCCTTTCCCATGGACGTTCGGGGAGCTTCTGGCGCGAAAATAGCTCTTTAAGGTGATATCATATTTCACCAATCAACGGAACGTATGCCGTGATATGATAGGACAGGCGTCTTCTCACGCAACCAACTCACCCGGATATATGACCTATAGTCCAGTTAAACTAACACATTTCAAAATAAACAAAATTTGAATTTCCTTGCTGCAAGGAAATATATGCCGACCCATGATTATCTATAATTGAAATTTGCCTATATTTATCCAAAAAGTATCCGAACTAGGTTGCGTAGAAAGGAGCTGTTCCTGAGATACAACACATATCACGAATCGTTAGATTCTTGGTATGTGCTTTAAAATAGGTTAACCAGAAGACTATACTGTGAAGTCATGTGGTTCTGTCAGTATGTCGGCATCTCTTCCCATTTCCCTTATATGCGTTGTAATTTTTACCTGTATATGGCATATATCTGCTGGTGGACGTTTCGTCCCCGAGGCCCGCCCCCTGTACAGACCTTTTGGTCTTTGATATATGTTGGCATTGTGGGAAGTTGATGCTGGGTCGACATCGGGCCTTACAGACTAGTCGTTTGTGTTAAATGCCGTCATTTTCATCTGACGACGATACAGCTCACCAATCCCCAGTGCACGAGTTGTCACAGCGACACAGCTCACCAATTACCAATATATGAGTTGTCAGAGCATTTCCATCATAGCTCTCTAGATTTGTATCCAATACCGCTTATGCTGGTGCTAGGGGCCGTGTGGTCATGTCATACTAGTTGCCACATGGACAGGTACAATAAAAGCGTACCTGAGATACAACACATATCACGAATCGTTAGATTCTTGGTATGTGCTTTAGAATTGGTTAACCAGAAGACTATACTATGAAGTCATGTGGCTCTGTCAGTATGTCGGCACCACTTCCCACTTCCCTTATATGCGATGTAATTTCTACCTGTATATGGCGAGATTCTGCTGGTAGACGTTTCGTCCCCGAGGTCCGCCCCCTGTACAGACCTTTTGGTCTTTGATATATGTTGGCATTGTGGGAAGTTGATGTTGGGTCCACATCGGGCCTTACAGACTAGTCTTTTGTGTTAAATGTTGTCATTTTCATCTGACGACGATACAGCTCACCAATCCCCAGTGTACGAGTTGTCACAGCGACACAGTTCACCAATTACCAATATACGAGTTGTCAGAGCGTTTCCATCACAGCTGTCTAGATTTGTATCTGATACCGCTTATGCCGTTACTAGGGGCCGTGTGGTCATGTCATCCATATGTTGCCACATGAACAGGTACAATAATAGCGTAGGCCTACCTGAGATACAATACATATCATGAATCGTCAGATTCTTGGTATGTGCTTTAGAATGGCTCTGTCAGTATGTCGACACCTCTTCCCTCTTCCCGTTGTAATACGCGGTCAAAATGCGCGAACAGCCGCTACAAAGCATGTTGTCATTATAGTATCCTGGACTGCCCGAAGACGCTTAGGTCTAGCGCACAGGCTCTCAAAACAAGAGTTTTGGGGGGGTGTGGGTGGTGGTATTACGATGAAGTGTCGAAATATGGGGACTCTATATATAACCCCATGCTTTGTATATAAAGGATGGGGTTATATATATAGACCCCATATTTCGACACTTCACCGTAATACCACCGCCCACACCCCTACAAAACTCTTGTTCTGAGGGCCTGTGGTCTAGTAGTGCGAGCATACGATAATGCGTCTAATGCGCCGGAGATTGAAACACCACAAATGAAGGCTCATGATTAGGCAAGATACACAGACAAAGCATGAATACATAAATGGTAAACACACCTAACGTGGCTTTCCCAGCGTGTGTATGAAAACGAGAGGAGAATAATCTAAATGAAAAATTTCGAAGTTGTTAATCTTTTTTTCTCTCATTTGATTGCGTCAAAGCGTTAAGACGCAAGGTTGCCTGTATATGGTGAGATTCTGCTGATGTACGTTTCGTCCCCGAGACCTGTACTCTATACAAATCATTGTGATTGTAGTTTTGTGACTTTTAAACGTGGTGGAGAATGAATCTCTTGGACGACGTCGGGCCTCACATGTATTTGTTCTGAATATGAACTTTTATTTTATAAATATTTCCTCGCTTGGGCCGTTTTGTTTATCTGACGGTCGCATAGTTCATCATTTTGCATCAGCTGACTTGATTTGTCTGTTACACCATCGCCCCGAGATATTTGTATCTAATACTGCTCAAGCCGGTGCTAGGGGCCGTGTGATCATGCCATTCAAGATGTCCACATGAATAGCTACAATAAAAGCGGGGTGGGGATACCAATCATCACAGGGATCACTATTGGTTCTTGTAAGGTTTTCAGAAAGATGTGGTTTGTATATTTTTCTGCGGAGCCATATGACTTCTTGGCTTTACGCCGGCATCGTTTTCTATGTCCTTATCAATGGTACGTTGACAGCGTAACAGTGCTAACACAGGCGCTGGAGACGCCTCACTCACTCACTCGCTCACTCACTCACTGATAGCTAACTCGCGCACTCACTCACGCATTCAACCACTCACTGACTCACTCATTCTACCACACACTATATGTCATGCATCCAACAGGGGAGGTAACTCTACCAAAGTAGACAGCGCACAACCCATTCTGAGCAAGGATGCCTTTCTATCAGCCCAGCACACCTACCAAAATGTCAACTTTAATTACTTCGACGGCGCATGTCCAACTATGACGTCATTGCCGAACAAAAACTCCAGTCGTAGTCTACATCACCATAGCTTCAATACGAGGCCATGCATGACACATTTGGACCCAGGATGGTCCACCTCGAACACAAACAGTTGGCCGAAGAATGACGTATCATAAGGGTAGTTTCGCAAATGGCGGCCTTTGATTGTACAAGAGCGGCCGAAAATGCGTCTAGCGGACAAGAGCGAGCTTCGCCGAACACAGATGCAACAACAAATGGCGGCCGACGGTGCGTCTCATACACGGACCAGAGCATGAACACATAAATTGTAAACACTCCCAATTCGGCTCCCCCAGTTTGAGTATATTGTGACGGAGGGGAGAATAAATTATATGAACACCTTTGAACTTGTTGATTTTTCTTTCTCTGATTTGTCTACGTCGTGACGTTAAAACGAAAGAAACTATATATAGAAGTGTGTATGTGTGTACAGGGGATGTTACTCCCCAGCGTTAGGGCGTCAGGTGTTAAAACGGGCTTAGATCAACGTTACCTCCACCACCATGGTTGCCACCAACGACCACCACGACCACTGCCATTCTACTGTAACTTTCACCTCAACATGCCCACCCCTAAGGGTTAGTGTATAGGGGTATAATTTTCATCCACCCGAGTGCACATCCAAGCTACTCTCTGCTTTCTGTAAAACTGATGACGTCACCATGACCGTGATGACGGTGATGATGGGCACCACCCCAATCTTAGTCTACATCATACCGGAACTATAGCGGTCATGATCTTCAAGGCCAGAAACTGGAGCAAAAGTCGCACCTAAAATGACTTTTCTGTTATTCTGCCCGACTGTGCATACGCAGAATGCCTGGCCTGACAAAACCACCACCTTAGTCTGCGTCTACATCACGGGAGCTTCAATATGAGACCCCACTCAGCCCTGTTGTTTCAATGCATTTTGCTGAGAAGCAACAGGAACTTGATAATGTGATGCCTAACACTGTAATATCACTTGACTTAATGCACCATGTAGCGTCTTGTCTGTGTCTTGTGTGCTGTCCTCAGTGTTTTTATAGGGGGGGGATGGAGGATGGAGGTTCCATGCTGCTTCAAAGATTTCTTCTTTGAACTAGTAGGAACGTAACTTGGCTGGTTGGTGCTGAATTTGTTCGTCGCGATATAGCTGAAATATTGTTGAAAGCGACGTTAAATTCTATTCACTCACCCACTCACCCCACTCAGCCCATTGGGGCCAGGTATGACCCAGCTATCACCTAAAACGTCCATCACAAGCTTTCCTATCGGGTCCGCACGCATACGATTACGGCACCAGCTAAATTGAGACCCCTTCCATTGTATTCTACGGCCCACACCTGATCGATCACATCCCAACACTCTATACTTTGCTCCACAAATCAATTGACCACAACTAACACAAAACTCCCATCCAAACGCCTTTTTTCAACATTTGCTCGACTGCGCATGCGCAGATTTACCTCATTCACACCAAGCTTCCTGTAGAGTGCACATGCGCACGGTGACTTGACCGCCGAATATCAAATAAAGGCCCCGAGACCCATTCTGTACATGTTTTTCCATACACAAGCGATCCCAGAATGCACCCCCCGGAAGTAAATTAACAGTCAAGTGACTGGCGAGTAAATTAACATTGAGATGATTGGGAGTACATTGAAATGACTGGTGAGTAGTTAAAATGTCATTCCTCCGAACCGGATATGCAAAGTGGTTGGAAACACATTGATTCTACCTTAACCCATGGTCTCTATCCTGTCTTGTCCCCTAAATCTAGAAATCTAAATCTAGAAATCCTAGCATATCTTAGGGACACTGGGCCCATATCTTTCAAACTAAACGTCGCTCAACTCAACAATCTGATATATTCCGACAGCTATACCGTCACAGTTCACTGTTGGAACGCATTCAATATCCCCGGGCCTTAAGTTTAAATTTCAATATGTGCTTTTTATTTCGAATCGGAAATTGAATTCCCGATATCGGCAATTTTAATTTCTAATATCGGAAATTGCAATTTCGATATCGGAAATTCTTGAATAAAACGCACTTTGGCTTGCCATATGTTTCAGTTAAAATTTAAATTTAAATATCGGGAATAAGAATTTCCGATATCGGAAATTTAGTGACAATTTCCGATATCGGAAATAGAAGTTTCCATATCGGGAATTCAATTTCCGATATCGGAAATAGAATTTTCCATATCGGAAATTGTCACTGAATTTCCGATATCGGAAACGAAAGCTCGAAGCTTTACGAAAACTAGAATTGCAATTTCCGATATCGAAAATTCAGTTACAATTTCCGATATCGGAAATTGCATTCCCGATATCGGAAATTAAAAATTTCCGATATCGGGAATTGAATTTCCGATATCGGGAATTGTCTCCGAATTTCCGATATCAGAAATTGCAATTCTCGATACCGGAAATTCAATTTCCGATATCGGGAATTTTAATTCAGATATCGGAAATTTCAATTTCGATATCGGGAATTCTTGAATAAAAAGCACTTTGGCTTGTCATATGTTTCAGTTAAAATTTGAATTTTAAAAATTTAGATTCAAACTTGAATTGAAATTAATTCAGCTCGTGAACAGCTCGGTTGGGGTTAGGACATTTTTTCTAAAGTTACGACCTTATAGGAACGTAAGTGTAATAGAATCATTATTTATGAAGATGGCTAAAGATTGATGCTATTCTTCTGCCCTATATGTGCAATCTTATGGATAAATATTGGTTATGTTCACTGACCAAATTTCCTATAATCAAATGCACAGTTGTGACAATTATTCACCGAGAGGGTGTGGCCAGATAATGAAACCCTGATATGGACGAACAGCCCGCAAAGTGTATTCCCTTGGCCCATTCCCACAAACGCTATCTTTATTAACTCTATTGGGAGCATAATAGCGACCAGTTCTGGCGGATAATCAGGCATATTAAGTCCGTATTTGTATAAGTAATTAGTTCACACCATCTGTACGTTTGCGACACGTGATAAAGTGCGTAATTAACAATAATTTCTTTCAGCAGCCCAGATGGAATATGCTCCTGTTAAAATTACGGGTTTCTATAACTGAAGCAATTAAGGGTATTCACACGGCTCCCACGACACCGATAGATAGGTGATTGCCAGCCTCAACGGCACAGAGAATGGCAAAACACAACTTGTTTGTTTTATGGCTTACAACAATTCACTCGTACGTTAGATACTGTATATCAATGACTAAGGATTGTTACCATCTCCTTGATTACTGATAAGGGACATAACAGTCCGTCAGCAGACGATTTTTCTGTCCAGCGGCCCGGTTCCGACCGGTTTATCTGTTCCTTAACTTTTGTTTGTGCAACGTTTCCGTTTCCAGTTTCCAATATTCCGGAAATTAAGGTCATTAAACCAACTAGGCCTATGTCTTCTCTATATTGGCTCATTTCAATTTTTGCCTATTGGTTTTGAGTCTGCGTGTCCGTCTGTCTGGCATGTCTGTCTGTTATCCGTCATCGTCTATGTGATATATTCATTGATACAGATTCCAACTGGGATATATACATTTACTCATTGGGCAGATTAGAGCTATTCATCTTGAGGCCAACGTTTGAATTAGTCGTCTACTTTGGAGCCAGTCAAAAATCGGTAATGGACCTGAACCCTGATGAAGTGTTGTACCTCTTTCCGTCATGTGATAAATTGTACATTCATTCATCTGCATGGCAAGCGATGACTTATCCAGAAATCGCTTATGTCATAAGAAACTAATTAAATTGTCAACGAGCAGTACGCGGCGTGAAGTCCTATACGTAACCCGATACACCAAATTAAAGCTTGCTCTCCCGACTGTGCCAGTACAGGGGGACTTCGCGCTGGCAAGTAAATTGATGTCACGTTATATGAGGGAGGTGACAGGCTAATTGAATTGTATAACGATCCCCAACAGCCATTTAATTGTCATGGATATTGGGCCTGCATTGCATCAAGGGATAGAAGTGGGATTTTATTGTCATGGATGTGGGGGGCCTACGTCATCAGGTTTCAGGATAATTGGCTGAAACCAGATGACGCCTTATCCCACTTCTATCCCATGATTCAATGTACACCCATGAGTATTAAATGACAGGTGGGGATCGTGAAAGATGCAAATATCTGACACCTCCCTCAGGTAACACGACATCAATTTTATTACCAACTCGAGGTGATTTATACGGTTGTACGTCAGCAAGTCCGGTTACTGGGATTCCTTACTAACATCCAATCGCACAATCGCTGTCGAAAGTAGATCGCATCTCATTAAGGTACCGGCTCTAGATCTATATATACATGTGAGGTGAAAATATAAGACGCTTGTATAGGCGGAAATGTGGCAACAATTTGGTGTAAGACCCACCAAATATAACTAACAAGGATCTACTGCAATTGTATTGTCAGTCTTTTGTCCAGTATCGTACATTACCTTTCCATTGCGAGGTCTTACAGCGAAGTCTTACCGTGTTTAAAACGGTCGCGTGTTAGAATTGATGGGAATATACAATCTGGTCCAGCTATTTATTCCAGGCACTTCCAGTTGCAAGTCTAGATTACCACGATCATGTAGGTCATGTTGCATAACGTTAATTTCACTACGAAAGGAATGCATTGTGAAAAGGTTCTGCTGCACAATAAATCAGGCTAAATTAAATCCGTCCCTCTGGCTGGATCAATTTCAGACTGACGCGAGGAGAGTTGCATTAGTTCGAACCATCATCATATCAACTTGAAACTAAAATTTTCATTGAAATAATTCAATCTTGCATGAAATTTGAATTCCAATTTAAATTTCAAATTGAAATTTTAAATACGAATTGATCTTGAAATTTCAATTTTACAGTTAAAATTTAAATTTGAACTTTTAAGTTTAAGAGTTGATATTTTATATTAGAATTTCAATTTGAAATTTGAAGTTCAATTTAAGTTTCAATTTGAAATTCTAATATAAAATTCAATTGAAACTTTCATTTAAACAATTCGTCTGAGAAAATTGTCAGCCACGGAGGCTGGAACAATATTTACAATTGGCTTGAAATGCTCAATTCATTTGGGCGAAGTGGGGAGCGGGAGGGGGTGTGTAGTTGGAGTGAAAGCCCCTGAAACTAACACCCCTTCACCTGACAATGCCAAATGTGGAAGGTACATGTAACAGTTGACATTCGTAGGACAGCAGACAACTTTTCGTTCATCGAACCTTAATATCAGGCATGCAAATGTTTACAGTTCCATAGCAACAGATTATGACCTGTGTCAGAGGCTCGCGCCTAATAATACTGCTCTTTTCGTGACGCGTGGACACTTTTGGCCTACATTCTCTCATTCACAAATCGGTTACAGCAAAGAGAAACAAAATGAACTCGAAGTCTCTGAACTGACACAGCCGGAAGAGCTAGTTTTCATTTGGTGTGTCGGGTTAAACACAGGATTTCACGCCTTGCGTCAAATTACTGTATGACAATTAAATTAGTGTCGTGTTACAGAAGCGATGTGCAGCTAGATTCCACGATAATTGATCCCCTGTCATGAAGCGGAATGAATGCTCTAATCACCACGTGATTGGAAGCGGAAAAAACCATTCGCGATCGCTCGGCCGATTCCGTCGAAGTCATCTGACCTCGCGCATTAATCGTGCAGGGATTTTACAGCTCAAGGCTGTAAACTGTGATCCGCCGGACGTGTCGCACACCACATAGTCCTCGTTATCAGGAGATAAAATATATATCTGAACGAATTGAATATTCCCTTGAGTCTACCTCCGAAAGATCTCGTCTAAGTTGAGGTGTTTCTCCTAAAACGAAAGTCCTACAGCTGACATGCGCTGCTCGGAGTTCCAGCGTAAATACTGTGCCTGCAAGCACAGGGTTAAGTAGCACTGTTTTGTCAGAGATTTTTTTGAAAATTTGAAATTTAATTTTTTTAAATTTTAAAATGAATTTTCTTCTGGCCGAATCGGCGATAAAAGCTCGACGCTGATTGGTTATCCAAACAAAACGAAAAGGCTATATTTAGAGATATTCCGACCAATCAGCGTCGAGCTTTTATCGCCGACTCGGCCAGAAGAAAATTCAGCCGGAAGCCGGGTTTGAAGTTAAAATGGTTTGAATACAAGAAAACACGCATGGATTTACCATAGGGCGATGTCATGGAGTAATGTCAGCACAGGTACGTTATGTATTGACACCCTGCTTGAAAAAGCAGACCACTTTATGCGGTGATTGAAGAGATGACTGGCCAAAATTGCCTGTCCAGTGCGGTTTACATTGACATTTTCTGGCCACGATCTTGTCCGAGTAAAAAAAATTCAGCGTAACATCGGACTTCATCTGGGTGTACAGTGATAATTAGTAACAATTGTTGGGATAATGACACGTCGGCATAAACTATAGCATGTCCTCGTTCAATCGCATACAACTTTGGCACATTTCGTGCGCTGGTTCGATCGCTAGACCGATTTAAAAGAAGGTGATGTTTTCTCTCAGCGTCATTTTCGAGGCCATGTTGTCAGCCTGGTCTATGTATAGGGTATATACTATATAGTGTAATTTTCCATGCTTGGCAAACACGGGCTCGCGCTTTAAAATATGGTCATGTATGAGTGCTATAGTAAGCTATATAATAATTTACTGTTTTCAAGATGTTCAAAAAAATTAAAATTTTAAAATTTAAAAAAATTAAATTTTAAATTTTCAAAAAAATCTCTGACAAAACAGTGCTACTTAGCCCTGTGCCTGCAAGGAGTTTGAACACGGATGTCAATATGGATTCCTACCAGTGATGGGCGAGTCAGTATATCCTATATACTACGAGCCTGTGCCGAGTGGGATAAAACGTCATCAGGATTTAGGTCTATTGCAAACCAAGGGATATTCAACCACATGCAGGTTGCATTATTCCATGTCTGAAGTCCGAAAACTGGCATGCGCTTTAACTCAGAACGTCGACGGACACTTATATCTGTTTTATATTGTCCAATATGATAACATCTATCGATATGGGTCAGATATCATAAGCCTCAAATTCGAGTAATGATAGGGACCTACATTGATTTTTCAAGATTGGATAAATACATTTTATATTATGCACTACTTATTCCTGTGAGTATTCAATTTGTGAATCGATATCCTCGGATAATGGACAACCATGACAACTGACGCATGAAAAGATATAAATATGATTCTAGTAATCTACAAAATTGCACAAAATTGGAGAATTTTTTCTTTTGCATATGACAATTTTTCGTGCCAAATTGAAATTTGTAATATCCCGCGGAGAGATATTGCCGCGACAGACTTAAGATTCACGGTGATATCTTCCCCGACTTTTCTAAATAACTGTTCTGCTTCATTTAAAGCTCCCAATGGATTAGCCGTATTTGACATGACAGCGGTAGTTTTCTTCTCACCACTTATATCTCATTTTATTTTCCAATTCTATGATCCTAATTCCCACATTAAGACACGATAGCCTTGGGCGGTCTTTGCCATGTTGACAGCGAGATTAGCCCGGTGATGACAGTCCGCTTCCAATTTGTCTTCCAGTTTCAGATGATGCTCTTCATCTCTTCCCGTGTGCGAGCCGACGTATGGTCTCGGTCTGAAAATAATCCCGCCACAGCCCCAATTCGCGGCGGTCGTCTGCTCCAGTGAATATGGGCCTCCCGCGCGACAGTAACTACACCTCAAAGGAGAATCTTTTATTCTGATTATCTAAAAAATTAACGGAACTGTATCCATTACTCGTCAAATTAGGGAGAATTGTGGACAAATAAGCGGTGATAGGGGAATTTTACACGGAAATATGCACGTCATTTACAATCTCCTGGAGACGTATTTCGTCTGCCTTGTCAGGGCAATCATGTAATTATATAGGAATTAACTCCAATATATTGATGTAATGGGGAAGAATTTAAGCTCTTTTCTTTCATCAGTTGCTGCAAATTGCCCGTACATGCCGGATATTGCTAAGGGCGTAAATTTTCTACTATTTATTTTCATTACTGCTATTCTTCAGAAGATGTCTGAGGGTGGTTTCGTGCTCAGGTCGCTATCTTAAGGTTCCCCGCCGCCATTTTTGGAAAACACAACGGAAGAAGCGAGTCGGGGAGTGGTCTGTGACATAATCATTTTCTGTCAAAGTTTAGATTAGAGGATCTGCTTGACATCGTTCACATCTTTGACAACTCTTCTAGTTTCATATCTTTATCAAAGCTCCAATGCTGTGGACTTCCACTCCAGTCATGTGGCAACACACGGTCTAAACAGAGGGGAAAAATGTTCTGAGCAACAGGCATAGCCTACCGGTACCTCGCTAACTGGCATCATCGCAAACTGTTGGTCGCATCGCTCTTGATGCGAAAATGATCTTATATATATACTAATGCCATTTAGAAAGTAGATTACATTTATATCCAATTATTTTTAGGATGACATTTTCTCAGTAAAGCACAAATACTATAGTGCTGGATGGGTCAGTCCCGTGCGAGACTGGAACCCGCGTCCTCAGAGTTTGGCACCAAATCGCCAGCAGTAAATGCAAGCGGCCTAGACCACTCGGCCACCTCAAAAAGAAGCAGTTCGGAGATCGGAGTCTTGCACGGGACTGACCCATCCAGCACTAGTATTTGTGCTTTACTGAGAAAGTGTCATCCTAAAAATAATTGGATATAAATGTAATCTACTTTCTAAATGGCATTAGTATATATATAATATGGACTTTAGGAGCTGTGCCATTATATGTCTATCAGAGGGGTAGTAAATGTACGTAATCTAGACTCCGATCTCCGAATTTTCTCTTTTTGAGGTGGCCGAGTGGTCTAGGTCGCTTGCATTTACTGCTGGAGATTTGGTGCCAAACTCTGAGGACGCGGGTTCGAGTCTCGCACGGGACTGACCCATCCAGCACTAGTATTTGTGCTTTACTGAGAAAGTGTCATCCTAAAAATAATTGGATATAAAATGATCTTATTTTCCATCCTCATGCTTAGGGGTTATTTAACCAGTATTTTGAATACTGACACGGATATTCTTTTACGAGAGAGGACGACTGCCTAGTACAGTAAGTGTCGACTGACGCCTATCTCATGATCGTATCTCTTTCCCTTCAAGCTTTTTAGAACGATGATCCCATTCTCGAGTTAGCGGTGGCACTTCTGGGGTGTGATTTCGTTGCATCCCCACCTGATCCTGGTGAGTAGGTGCCTGAGATTTTCGAAAAATGAGTACGACGTAGTGTAAAAGAGCCGCTACATGATGTGAGCTATATTTTCGAGCCAGTGAACTTAAGTCCTCTGGTCTAGCCGAGAGAGGCACATTCCTGGTCCAAAGGGCAGCAATCGATAGTGAAGTGGGTGGTTGGTAAAATTTTCCGAAGATCATGCACGCCACGTCTACGTAATTGGTCTAGATTATCTTAGCGACAGTTTAAGCTAAACATTGTTCATCGTTCAAGAAAGGTAGCCGTAATTGACGCAGGTGATCTACCTGCAATAACCCAAAGAAAAGAATGGCAAGTGGGCTATATCAATTTACCACCCTGTGGTGCTTCAACACTAAGAACATCATACCTAATAGGTCTAATAGACCTTGCAGTGTAGTGCTCGGTACTTCGTTGGCATCTTTCGGTGTTGGTCACCAGTAGGTAGGCCAGCAAAAAGGCTCAAAAGTCTGGCTCAAAGAAAAATGGTGTTGGCCCAACACCCTGTGTTGGTGTTGAAGGCTGGTCAACACCATCAAGTGGTGGTGAGAAATGGTGTTGACCAATGTGAGCACTAAGAAATGATGTTGAGGTCAGCTCAACATCAAATAATGGTGTTGGTCCACACCAACAAAATGGTTCGACATCATATCATATTTTGGTGTTAACTGACAAGTGCTAATACTGGCTCAACACCAATTAATAGTGATGGCCAACACCAATAAAGGGTGTTGGGGACATATGTTGTCGGTCTAAATTCAACATCGTTTATCGGTGTTGAGCTCAGCACCATTTTTGTTGTTGATCAACACCATTTTCCTGGCTATGATGTTTATCTACATGGGGTGGCAATAATGATCTTACCGCATGCGATCCTCACTTTTGATCTTTACGGTCATTTTCGGCATCATAAATGCCACTATCTGCTGTAACGCCTGGACGCTAGGAAATTGGGAGCTGAAGCTGTGATACCATATACTACATCCTATCGGGTTCAGTGATGGCCTGTTAGCAGATTAATATGTACAAATATAGGAGCCTGATCAGACATCCAATATTCAGCCGTCGTCCACAAAGAAATTTCCGACTCAATACTCGAAATATAAATTTGGTACGACTATAGCAGTTCCAAAAATGCATAAATTAAAATGAGAGAGAACCTGTCAACAGTTTTCAATGATAGCAAGTCATCATGTTCTTTACATGAAGCTTTATCACTGAGAGTAGTCTGTATCCAAATGAATTTCGAAGTCGTTTTCTAGAGTGGGATATCTCAGTCACGCTTTCATTGTGTGTGTTCATTTGAATATCATGGAGATGTAAAACACATGATGTTCAAACGACCCCTAGTCCACTGGGTTGGACATGTTACGAAACGTAGAGACAGAGATATTACACCATGCGATCGTATTTTTGCCGTCAGTCTACACTATTCATCACAGAATTTGAGAAACTTGGAATGGGGGCGTGTGGTGGTATAGCTTGCTTGACAAGTTTCTGCAATAATGTTTTGTGGCGTTGATTGAAATCGTCACATTTTGCAGAGGACCTGGGAAATGTTATCAGGTGAGGTAATCTTACGCCGTATGCAGATCTTTAACTGTCAAAATTCGACGTGAGAGAAAGCCCTTTTCATTTTTGTCCAAACATGATGTTCCATCAAGACTATCAGCAGTTTCCTTCAAACCCAATGAAAGAGGCCCGGTACATATCAATCACAGCATTGCTAGTCATGCTAATATAGGGATCATCTAATTCTAGGATATAGCGTTTGGTAAACATCGCTAGTCATGCTAATATAGGGATTATCTAATTCTAGGATATAGCGTTTGGTAAACATCGCTAGTCATGCTAATATAGGGATCATCTAATTCTAGGATATAGCGTTTGGTAAACATCGCTAGTCATGCTAATATAGGGATTATCTAATTCTAGGATATAGCGTTTGGTAAACATCGCTAGTCCTGCTAATATAGGGATTATCTAATTCTAGGATATAGCGTTTGGTAAACATCGCTAGTCATGCTAATATAGGGATTATCTAATTCTAGGATATAGCGTTTGGTAAACATTGGGATAACTATACGTGGTTGGCACATTGCGTTACCGAATTTCACATAAATATTGAGAATGAGAACAAAGAAGCATCCCAAGAAATAATATCTTTAACAAAGCCTCATAACTTCATACGTTATCGTACCGGTGAACAGTTCTATTGAACACCGATATTGGTAATGAACTAAGATACTTCAATATAATAATTTCTGATGAGAATAGCCGTATCGAGATTTGAGAATCCCTTGTAGATACATGTCTGTAGTCTTACGGTATGGGACCTTTGCCATATTATTCATCCGTAATACTTTAAAGTTTTTAGTTATCCACATATATTCGACATCTGCTTTTTTTTAAATTGCAAAACAATAATTCTCCCAAAATGACTCAACTTCATTTAGGGCTCTGGTTAATAAAGTGAACAGACATTTGGTTGTATAACATCTGGAACCAGCTATAAGTCTAGCTTCGGTTTTCTAGATGGTTTTATGCGTTTGAGAATCACTAGAATGTTGGCATATCATAATAAGTGATCGGAAGGGAAATACCTCTATCCTTGAGAAACTGTTTGTGTCTGTTGGATAAATCCTCGACAGTAGTTCCGGTGGTGGAGTAGTTCGACACAGAAACAGGTGAAATAGCTATACTTAACTCCTTAACCAGCACCTAGTAAAAGTAATATATACGTATAAATATTACTTGGACCTTGTCTGCTTAAACAATAAAGAAATCATTTCGGAGGTCTGCAAGAACTTCCTGCACCATGGTGTCTCTCAGTGTCTGTTTTGCCTGGGAAGGGCATTTCTCTCGATGTGGTGGATAGTATAGACAACCATGCCTTTGACAATACCCAACCAGTCAGCGTGTACTGTAGACTCTACTTTTTTCTCATTTCGATCACTCAACGACGTTCAAGTGCGCTGAGGATTACCTTTTGGTCGGCCATGGGATTGGTATTACCCTTCTCTCTATATTTTGGTCCCTCCACCAGGAATAGTTTAAGTTCCCTCTTATAAAACTATATCAAATTCACCAGTCAAAATACGTTTACATGGTTTATAGATAAAAATCGTTGACTGCCAGACACACGTATAAGCACCGGACGTGTACTCATTCCAGTTAACCTCTCTCATGGCTTTGAAGTAATGAAAATATTAGTTGGGGCCTACTAATGACTTAGTTTAATGGTACGAAATAAACGGCGGTTCGTTGGACGTGAAAAAAAATTCGTGTTACGAAGCTCTGAGTCAACTCAAATCCAGATCAATACATCATGGGTATATTCGAAATTTATTTTATTTTATTTATTTATTTATTAAACTTTGTAAACAACAGGGCGGGCACAACAGGTGCCCAGCATCTATAACTAAGTGCCCTCCACATACAACATACACACACACACATTTAAAAAAAGCATTTAAAAAGTAAAATATATAAACATATAAGAATACACTACAATATAAAAGTATAAGTAAAGCACAAAACAGTGATTACAAACTTGAGTACTATTGAAATGTATCTATAGTCAGGTCTGTGACGAAGTACAATTAATGAAATATGTGCAAAAAAAAAAAGTGACTAAACTGTTGTGCTACCGGACAGAAACATAATTGTCCTACTAGAATTATGGGGTATGGTGTAAGAGAATGCCCATAAACATGATCACATTATGTGCATGTCCCGACGCGACAATCTGCCTAATTTTATACATATTCCAAACAATATATACCGGTATCGTATTAGTACAGTGAAGCAGTTGTTTCGTATAATGTTAGGAGATATAGCTTAAATAAGGTCAACCTCTGTCATAAATGTAAATTATCGTTTATGATATATCTTATATGTTCTCGTTTGAGAACAAACGCGTCGGTTGTGCACTCTTTTTTTTCCAAAACAATTGACCAGGTGTCTCGGAGAAGAATAGGAATGAATGCAGTGAATTATAGAATAACATTATATCGTAGAACAATACATAATTTTGTTACGAGAAGACTTTAGGATAACAACCATAGTCTCTTTGCTTACAGTATCAGTTCTTTTATTATTTAATAACTGCAACCGAGTTGTTGCGTATCGACGACCATGTTTGAAATATAAAAGCTTCACGCTCTAGCCATAGAATACGCACACACCACGGTACATTAATAAGTTATTAGTATCGTATGAGCCCTTTGGGCTTTCACGTTACCACAGTATGTCAATTTATAAGATCAGTTAACTAAGAACGATTCGCGCCTGCAGAAATATTGGGGTTGAATGTGAAAAAATACATATATTATCTTGAAGTAATCTCATTGGTCAGTAAAACTATTTATACCCTTACTAGCAATTACATCGTTCCATCTAAGTAATAGCCAATCATGTCTTACCATTAGCTGGAGTAGACAGTACTATAGACTTTGAGGTTATTTTCAAGGCGCAATCTCAACCCGAACGCGGCGATGTTTGCGCGGAAGTCGATGTTCTACGTTTATATGATAATATCCATCGCGAAACTACCCCCGACGGATAATGGAGTAAGTTAGCGATTGGATCGTTAAGAGCAGCGATTCGATTGGCTAACGCCAGGTGTCAACCGTTGCTATGCCATTCACTCTCCGTGGTTCGATATTTTTCGGCGAAATGCCGAGTCGTGGGGATTCTTATTCCTCAACATATCTCAACACTGAACGAGCTTATCGGTCGTATCCACGCATGAAAAGATGTACAACAACAACAACAACAACCATGCATGCGGAGTGCGCGTCTACATATTACATCGTACGTCACATCAGCGGCTGTCATAAAGTTATGTGACTAGATCACGTGAATCCTGTCCATCGGAGATAGATTCGCGATGGCTATTATCATATAAACGTAAAACATCGACATCCGCGCAAACATATCCGGGTTCGGGTGGGCGCAATCTCTATGGCATGAAGAGAGAAGAGTCGGCCATCGTATAATGTACCATATTAGTCGGAAAGAATGCCCAGATCCTCCCGTGGTATATCACCATATAACGACATAGTCGTACAGAGATTGAGGAGACAATATGTTCTCGTATAGTTCCTATTCTTCAATATTCGCACAGGTGAATTGTTGACCGCTTCTCTCTTGCAGGAAACTAGCCTATGTTTATGTATACTATGATTGTCTTTTTTGAATTTGGTGCTAATACTGTTATATGGATATGGAATAGGTCTTTGGATTATGGACGTGGATATTCTTTAATGGACGACGGCTGAATTATGAATGACGGACTAGACGCTTGTATTCATATGATTCCTTCGCATATTAGCCATACTATCAATTAATAGCAATTGACATTTTATTAAGTGATTGTATAATTCAGTCGAATCCTCATCCTCTTGGACTTGGTATATGTTCATCGGGATCGTTTTTTCCTGTCTCTCCCCCTGTGATGCTGTCGCTTTATAGGAATCACTCTTGGTCGTTGGGATATCTTTGGGTATAATGCAGTCAGAATATCGGCCTATGGAGTCATTTTGTTTCTTGACCTCCATATCTCCAAATGGTAATCTGTATATGGAAAAATTCTGCTGGTGTCCTCTGGTTCCGAGGTTCAGGGATACCGTACATCACATAAATCACTCTTGGCCGTTTGGGTAGAATGCACTCAGAATATCGGCCCGTGTGCTCATGTCACTTCTTGCCAATATGCCCGCATGTTTCCCACAACCAGGGCATGTTATGTCAAACTTAGTTTTTGGGTGCTCGTGGGGAGGGGGATGGGGTGTATCTCTATATTGGCCTGCTCCATGAAAGTCATTACCCATTGGGTTTTCTCACATCCAGTTGATCCACTCATCATCGTGGTAATTGGGTGATCCAGAGTACATGTATTGGTTTATGTTAGTTGAAGGTTCGATCCACAAAACATTTAATATTGTTAAACATTCAGTGTGATAGTAAAGAGGATATTTTCAATTGGAAAGAGGGTAATATATTAATGTTGCTTTTCAGCAGTAAACTAACGTTGGTGAACAAACAGGTCGGAGTGTACTAGTTATAATCGTCTATCTATTGACCTTCCTCTGACTACGCCTGCTTTGATGTTTAAATAGGTAATATCGGAATTTCATTAATGTCAAACCCTTTAATATTCCTAATTTTTACCGATTCTAGTCAATCTAATTCTCCGCATACGTGCTAACAATGATATATAACTCAGTGTCATGCTAACACCATCTTCGCTAAAACCAGGGGTATCTCTATAATGGATACCCCTGGTCCACTTGGACACTGCACCGAGATCAACGACAACACAGCGGTAGATGTCAGCCAATCAGCAAAAGCAACATCCTTCACATATTGACCAATCAGATCACTTGTTCATTGTGACCATGGTGACCGTGACAACAGATTCGAAAACACCATAGCTTGTGCGATACCCGGTGGCAGATGAACAAGCACATTTTCAACAACCATGAACATTAATAAATATAAAGGAAACATAGTTTATAACAAAATCTTTTTGAAAAGAAAACAAACCCATTCATCTACCATCAAACAGGCCAGGCAAATGTAGGAAACACTGCGGTCCGCAATGTCAGTGTATCCGATCTCACCTTCCCACTGAAAAACTTGAATTGGGTGAAATAGCGCACGGATTTCTATAACATTTCACTCTTTCCATTAATATTTTATTGTTATGCGTGCTTGGATTATCAGCGAATAGTTTAGCAGCAAAAGTAAAACCCTAACGTATTTTACCATCAGCGCAGTTTTTCTAGGTCACGAAAGTGGAATGTGGGCGGAACGCGGTCTGCTATGCAAGATAGTCAAGGGTTCGCCTTTGGCTCACAAATAGAAACCTTGACGCCGTGAAGATGTACTAACACATGCAGATTTCAGTTTTATATATCCGAGTGGGGCACTTTTCTTAGGAAAGAACTTGATGCTAGAGGTCACATACCATATAGACATGTATCCACATGAGATTTCTCGACTCTCTATACTACAATCCCTAATCAGGACCTTATTGACCTTCTAAGTTCATTAATAGTGTCTTTAGTTCTACTGCATACAAGCGACATTATTCATGGGCTGTTTCTTTGTTTATAGAGTTGCTTGAATTTGTCATTAAAAATTTCTATGCGAAATTTGGCAACACAAGATATCAATGACATATAGGTATTCCAATCGGTACTAATTGTGCACCCCTGTTGGCTTACCTATGTCATGAATATGACTATATGCAGGCAATTTTAAAAACCGATCAATTCAAATCCCGTTCCTTCTCATTCGCCAAACGACCATATAGACGATCTTCTCGCTGTGGATAATCGTTATATAAATGACGCAGTGAAGGATATATATCCACCTTCGCTGGATTTGAAGGAAACTACAGATAGCCCTTCCGGCACATCATATTTAGACCTATATCTCTATACGAATGAAGCGGGCCTTCTCTGTCGTCGACTTTATGAAAAAAGAGATGATTACAATTTCGACATCGTAAACTATCCCTTTCCGGACAGTAATATTCCAGTGGGACCTGCATATGGCGTATACATATGTCGCCTAGTAGCATTTGCTATAGATCCTGTATTAAATGTGACGATTTTAATCAACTTCACAATACATTATTGCAGAAACTTATAAAACAGGGCTATACCACCAAGCGCCTCCACTCAAAGTTTCTCAAATTTGGCGATACATATCGCATGCTGATAGCAAAATACGAGCGTAGCGTTCAAGATCTATTGTGTGTAATTCCGCTTAACCCGGGGCTAGGGCCGTATGAACCCATGTACTTCAAGATCCTCATGGTGCTCATATGAACATGCACAATCAAAGCGTGACTGAGATACATCATTCTCTAGATGGCGACTTTACAACGAACATCATCTGAATTAAGAATACTGATCAGCGATACGGATTTGATATTTTTGGAACATCATGATGTTTTGCCGACATCAGTGATTATGTATAGTATGATTTTCTTTTTGAATATGGTGCTAATGCTGTTATGGAATATGGAAAGGGTCTTTGGATTATGGACGCGGATGTTCTTTAGTGGACGACGACTGAATTATGAATGACGGACCTGATGCTCGTTATTGGTAAGCATAAATACGTGTTCAAGAAAGGGCATTTTGGGTCTTTTTCTTGTAGATTCTGTCTTCGGGATACCTTGAACCCATGAGATGGAATCCAATGGGATACACAGCATACATGTGTTTCATGATATCAAATCTGTACCAAGAGAGGATATGCGTGTTGAATGAGTTGATTGAACTGCTGATAGTACAAAAGTTTGCTGAAGAAGGATATATTCTATTGAATCTTTAGCCTTTTGTAATGTAATATATATCGTCTTATGTAAACAACTATAACCAAGTTTCGTAACTACTCCCAAGAAAATTTTGAAAAGTTTAAGATCGTATCAGCCGTAATAACATTTATTTCGACTGAGTGAAAGGAAGGGAAAAGACGATGGTCATTACAGGGCGCCAAAAGCCGAAAAAAATCTTGTAATTTGTAAAGATTTCAATCTAAAGTGTAAAGATTTCGATCAAATCAAACCCATTGTGAGGCATAAAACCAAGCAGTGTAAATACACATCTCGGCGGGATTTTCCACAAATCATCTCACTCTCCAATATCCTGTCGGGGCCGCGCAAGTAGCAGTTAGTGATTAATGACTCGGGTCATATGGTCATTACCAGCGATCAAGCAAAGTGTTGACCAAAAGCCGTATTGCTTGACCTGACGAAACCGATCCATGTGCCCTTTTATTCGGCTTAGAGACGTTCACAAATAGAAGTTAATATCACACGTTGTAGCCCGTTAAACGCTTCCCCGCTTACTCGCTGCTTATGTTTACCCTGCACAATTGAAGTTGTCTAATCCGGGGCCAACGGAC
The DNA here is from genome assembly GCA_036873755.1 of Hanleya hanleyi. Taxonomy (NCBI): domain Eukaryota; kingdom Metazoa; phylum Mollusca; class Polyplacophora; order Lepidopleurida; family Hanleyidae; genus Hanleya; species Hanleya hanleyi. The sequence continues at coordinate 196,700 of JAVTVY010052051.1, read as the reverse complement.
GATCGGTAGTGAACACAGATTTTGCTGACGATCACGAGCTGACGATCTCGCGCGGGGCAGACGACCGCCCCACCAATGACTCGTGTGTAATCGGGACGAATGTACAGGACTAAAATAAGTAAATATGGAATTGTTAGATCGAAATGAATCATTTATAAGAAAGCAGAGGTGTCAATAACGGGAAGCGATGCCTTTTGAAAACTCCCAAATCAGCGGAAAGGGACAATGGCGAGTGATGTCCTACATATATCTCTTGAAGGCTTCATAGGGCAGCGAGAGGGCAATTGCCAATTTCTGATGTCGTGCTTTCTTAAAAAACATAGTTCATCAGGCAATAATTCATCTAATCTTGTCATGGATGACGGTTTAATATTCCGCTCCGAGCCGATATCTGCCGTTAGAGAGGCATTGTTGTTATGTTCGTGTATGCTTCTTTATAAGGATTCCGTTCTTCAATCTCATATTTGAGAGTCCGCGATTGTAGCGTATTTATAAGTTTAAGACATACACCCCCATATGACGAATCTGAATTAAATTACTGAAATAATGAACCCAATCTTTAGAAACAATCTGTTAATGACATAATTTACTTGTGAATTTAAATAGTTGCGGAACTTCACAGCGCAGTGGGAATTGGTCAGAGTGAACTGATGGCGATAGGAATAACCACGGAACGAAATGAACTGAAATCTGAAACGTTATTAAACATTCCCATTGACATAAACAATTGAAAATAATGGCCTCGTAAAACCTTTTTGGTACGGACATTTTTGACATTGTGATCATAATTTCCAGCTCGTTGCCAAGAGTTAATGTCTCTTCAATAATCAAGCCAGATAACCTTCCCACAAGGTAAAACAACATAATTTACCCTTTTACAATGATTGCCCACCAGCCAAAAGGCTGAACCTTGCGCTAGAGGTCCCACAATAGGTTATTAGTCATTTGGTATCTACGTACCATGCAGATAGTGAAATCGAATGGTGCCCACCTGGCAGAAGAAAGGGGTTATGATGACGAAGTCTACCCGATATGCTGTAATAATGCTGGTTTTCAAACCCCAGTGATCCAAGACTACGGCGACTTCGCTTGGGGTATTTGCCACATATCTCCTCATTCGCACGTGTCTGTTGCATGTTGGTAGATATGAACTCGTACATTTTTAAAGCATCAGCCAATCAGAAAAGCACATCCCTTGGGATCTGGCCAGTCGAAATTTCTTAGTGACACATATAGATAAACTGACAATTTAAATCGGTGTGCGAGAGATGAATATCGCAGGTCACTGAATACAATTGTTTTTATCTTTGTCGGCTGTCAAAACAACATGCAAGCTGCTGGACTATCGACATCTCGATCGACTATCGATATCCAGATGTAAAACAACTCCAGGAACAGGCGGCTCAAGTCCACTGTAGGCTACTCATATACCAGGACAAATAGGCCCAGGCAAATCTCTGATTTGATTTGCTGGTTCGCGCAGAGGAGATCTCCTATTCTCTATATATCGGGAGGTACACAATTTTAGAGTGAAACTGTTGCCGGGTTAACTGCTCCTGGGTTTTGTTGAGGATTTTATGCAAATGAGAATTGACACATGATATCTCTTGTTTCGGGAGCCACTAACGTTTTGCCTATGACCCCAATCTCATATATTGCCGTATTTTTGGCATTATATAATATCAGTATATCTTTCAAAAAAAATTCTTAGTTTGTCGTATTTAATTAACCTAGCCAGACCTACGCTACATCAGAAAGAAGAGGTATAAGAATAAATTCGTGCTTGAGTCAAATGAAATATTTTATAGTAAGAAACATCGACGATTTAGATTTGAACCACATTATAATAGGTTACATTGAGAATTAGGAAACATCTTTCTCCACAACTTCCGCATACCGGTGTCGAGATCTTTTTATTATCGTGCAACTGTTTCTTTCTTCGTCATGATAAGTAAATATTAACTCAATTGCCCTATTCCGTGCAAAGATACGCCGCGGAACTTGCATTTTTGGCACTTCAATAATAGAGGAGCAATAATTGTTTAATTCAGCCGTTGACCATTGTTCTGTCGAAATGAGCAAGGTTTTCTTAACTCACTTAAGCCCCACAGAGTATCTTAATTAAATAACGGCATTGCCAGGAAAAGGAATTATCTTCATATTACAGCCCGATATCCAATTTTGGGAACTCGTTTTTCATTGTTTTGCTATGTTGGGGGTTTTGAGTAAACCCATTAGCTGCAAATGATATTTCGTCAAATCTGCAAAAACTCACCACAAAACCGGTAACTGAGGGATGTTTTCAACCCTCTTTCGTTAATACTGATCTTTGTAAGTTTTTATTGTACAGTTGTTTGTTTTACGTCAGTGAAAGAACTCGTGATACTGTGAATCCTTTAAACCTTGCTCTTTTTCGGGTAGAAATATGAATTAAAAATCGTGGTTTTATCCGTTTTTGGCTAAAGTGTGTCGAATTAACAAATGACATTTCCAAAGTTATCATTCTTACTTAAAGCGAGATTATACGTAATTGAAATATAATCTCGTACCCTTTTCTTGGACTTTTTCATCATGACGTTGGGTTTAACTGCATTACAGGTCATTACGGTCCATTACACAAAGCGGCGAAAGATAGACCACTAGTTTCAATTATGTCCCATGCTCGCATTCATCAGTAACAAGACTGGCTATTGAGATGTCGGACAATACAGGCGGATCATACAAAAGCCGTCAGATGTCGGCTAATTCGCCTGGCTGATTTCACACAGGCCTCGGTGTCAGAACGCTAGAGAAGCCAGTGGAGAGGATGAATTAAACGAGATCTTAAACTCTGTAAGACTTTCAAGTGGTATCTGTAGGAGGAAAATTGAACGCAAAACAAAGCTTTCCTCAAATTAGAAAGTGCCGAATACTGGCGATCTCATAACGACACCTTAATTTGTCTTTTTTGCCGCCAAAAGGAAAACATCGCTAAATTGGTACGCGTCCCAAGGGTGTAGCTCATTTGTGCGCATTCTCAGTTTGAGGGGCATCGATGACGAGAACAACGCTCACCCACTCTCCAACTTCTGCTCACACTTAAGAGTCTTAATTTTGGCCGAGGTTAATATCGTGTCCGTAGCGTTCCGTCGAGGGATTCGGAAGCTGACGTCTAGCCTTAATCAGGTTTAGGGGTGTGCATTTTTTTACCTCTCGAACTGTCGTAGAAACCGGTGTACTCTAATAATCACCTTAGAGGAATACTGGGCGAGCAGCTAATTTCTTAAGTATGCATTTTGGTTAAATAGTTTAAACACTTACATTCTAGGTGAAGGTAAGCAGATATGTAATAGTATAATGAGTTTTGCCATGTTAGCTAACAAAGGCACCGGTCGTTGTTCTTGAGACTCCTGGCGCAGAGAATGAACCGTTATAGGCCCACGTTTCTACATTAAATGTCACACGTCGTACTCGCCTTTACGTTCTTTAATCAGAATTTCGTCCCGATCTCTCCTTCTCTCTGCTCCTCGTTCCGTACACGAGGGAATGGCTGATCTAATCAAGGCTAATACTATTTAATTAAATTAGGGCCGCTCGACTTGCATTAGCCAAAGCAGAATTTCTACTCGCTTGGATTGACCGCGGGATTAAGAAGCAAACATTAGATTACTCCACACTCTCAAGGCGCTCGTAGACGGTTTACATTTATTTTCAAGAAAGACGAAAAACGAAAAACCGTAAAAGGTATCGCGCTGTGACGAACGATCTTCCCTTAACATACTCTTTTAAATTCGTTTAGATGTATTGCCTTTTTTTTTATCCTTGATGCAATTTATCATGCATTCTGCGTTATTTAGCCAGATTACTACAACCTAGGATAACCCAAACGGTCTGCTTTTGATGCTTTTTCTGATATGGCCATAACGGAGTTCTTATACACCACACAGTTTTTATTACATCTGTCTTTAATTCCTATTCTTCGCTTAATAGTGCAGGTTTGATGAAAGATCGATGAATAAAAACTCAAATATTTTAGTGTCCCCAAAAGCTACTTTCTACACGCTCAAACCAATAATGCACGCGAAAGGAAAAGTGGAATTTTAGAGAAAATGTTTGCATAGTATATATCCATTTTCATGGCATCAGAATATATATCTCCTACTTTCCGCTATACACTGTCAGGAAACATTTGTAACACTTATCAAACACGTAAAAGCGTTCATCTTTGACTAATTTTAGAGGTTGTTGGAATAAGTGGAAATACCGGTAATGGAATTCATCTACTGGCCCATTTTGAAGAATAATGAAAATAAATAGGTACCAAATTTCCAAAAACGCTAAGTATTCCAACAACCGAAATATGTGGTTGGACGGCACTGAACACGCGTTCATATTGAAGTTGAAATCAGAACACCATTTCGTGTTAAAAACTGAACAATTATGTTCATATCCGAACACTAGTGAACATGTATGAATATACGTTTTCACAAGTGATTACCATGTTTGAACACTAATGTTCATAAATGAACACATATTCTGTAAGACTTTTTGGAACACTAGCGTCCGCATTAACATGTAAAAGTTTTCAATTATGCGTGAAAGTGTTTAAAAGTACACACTCCAGATTGCAAACTAATTTTCCATATAGTTCCAGTATTCAACACTGGGCGATTATCGTGGACAATTTATTTCATTGTTTTTATTTACGATTACTTATTTTATGAGCTTGATAAGACTTCAGTGACATACTTTAAAATAAATCTCTTTTCACACTAGTTTAAAAATTGAACACTTTTACATGTTCGAAAAGTGTTACAAAATAGTGTTCATTTCAGTGTTCAGGGCATACAAACCTTTTTGACATTGTACTCTCTGATTGCATTGTGGGTAAACCGTAGCTTTTGTGCGATGTCTCTTGGTCGATCAACATCGTCCGTTTCAAAATGGAGCTGAGTGGGCTTAGGATATAGCACAGCTAAAGAAGATGCTGTACTCTGTGCTTTTGTAAAATGTTTCATTCATTCTTTCATCTGTAAAATACACTGGAAGAATTCTCCGTCTCTCATACACGCTTCCCGTGACGATCAAAATTTGCATGCGCGCCGCGTATTTCGTCCCCGTGCAGTCAGATCGTGCGACCCCGAGGTTAGACATTTTGACTTTGGGAGAATGTATATATCCTAATATTTTTAATTCATGTCTGGGTAATCTGGCATGGAAGTGACCCGGTCTCCTCTCGCCTCACTTCTAAACATGGACGTGAGCCATTCTGGGGTAAATCGTCGAGATTTGACGAACCAGTATCTACCGTTGAGTTTGTCAGCCATGTTGCTGCATGTGTCACACAAAATCTTGATAATGTTGAATTAGTATGGGAATCGTATGTTAGGGTTTTGGGCACGACCTTCTATTTTCATGTATGTCATTGTATTCAAACCAGGACTCTACTTTAGCATTCGTATTGCATCAGACTGATTACAAGCGTCTAATCCGTCATCCATAATTCAGCCGTCGTCCATTAGAGAATATCCGCGTCCATAATCCAAAGACCTATTCCATATTCCATATAACAGTATTAGCACCAAGTTCAAAAAGACAATCATAGTATACATAAACATAGGCTTGTTTCCTGCAAGAGAGAAGCGGTCAACAGTTTTCAATGATGCCGGCAAGACATCATGATGTTCCAAAAATATCAAATCCGTATCGCTGATCAGTATTCTTAATCCATAATATTCGTTGTAAAGTCGTCATCCAAAGAATGATGTATCTCAGTCACGCTTTGATTGTGACTGTTCATATCAGTACCATGAGGATCTTGAAGTACATGGGTTTATACTCTCAGATAAACCGTTTTGTTGCACCAAGTGAAAAACACGGCGCAGCTTTTGTGCGTATGGCCATCAGTTAACCAACATCGTCCGCTACCGGAGTGGAATTGGATCACGATGTCACAGACAATCAGGACGTTACATGCGCTTTGATTCTTGTCTCAACCCAAAACCTCCAAAATTGTATTCTTGCTGTTTGGTGGAAATGTTTACACCCAGGCAAATCTCCTGAATAGAGCATCTGCAGTTTTCCAAACAATTCATCCCTGTGCCATATATACTTTTGTGGGCAATTTGTCAGAAACGAGTATGACTGGTGGTAGTGTCCTGTGATGTAGATGCTACAGACACAAAGCTGCCAGCTGGTATGTTCGGATAAATGGAGAACACCTGAAATTTGCCATGGCTCGATAATTCACAGGACCAGAGACAGTATAACCATCATGATTGTTAGAATTTGCTGGTAATGCTGGGGATATTTGTGACTCTGAGCTTTAACACAAGCACTTACTGACTTCAACTATAGTTCTTATCAATTGGCTGAATTTTGTATTGTTTAAATATCTGTACCTGTGTTTGAACCTCTGGGCGTTTTGTAACAGATCAGGTACACGTATACGCATACTAATCTGCCGAACGTGTACCAAACTATTCTGCAACTTGCCTTCAGTTTCATATATGTGGTTTTGTACTGGGAGATATGTGCGATTACTGAATTATCAATCGACACAAGCAATGTACCAAAGAACAAAGCGGATGATAATCCTCGGGATACAAAAAGCCTGTATAATCGAACAAGCTTTGTCTATTTGTGCTAAGTAACCTAATATTGTGATTCTTCTTGATATGAACGAAACGTGCATACACGATTCCCTTATTGGAGAACCTTTCTGGTAATATCGGTTAGTTTAGGAAGGTATGCGTTAGTTGACCCTGAATATTGCAAGTAGAATGTACTAATATTGCAGATGATCTTTCATGTCTAGAATCCCGCCATCCCCTCTGCTTCTTTCTCTCATACACATTGAAGGGAGGGAGAGAAGTTTAAATACAATACATACCAGTACTGAAATATTTAAGAATGCTCCATCCACGCCTCTTCGCATGGAAATGACTGCCCCGACAAACCCCCCTATATCAGAAAGATATCGAGCAGGCTTCTCCTGCAATATCCCTACATATGGGGAATTCGCGGGGAAGAAGTGGGAATTCAGTGGGGCATGAACTACATCCATGCGAATTGCTCCTTCAACAAATGAGTTCAATGTGAGGAATTTACCTCACAGGTTCCCATGGATTACATATCTTTACGTTGCGAGAGCGCTTTCTGGTGCTGCTGCATAACCCGTGGGACTTCTTCTTGACAATTCCAGACCGACCTGTTGTGTCTCACTCTGTCATGCCAAAAGTACATCACTGTACCTGAGTCAACTTTTGTGTTATGTAATTAATTTTGATGAAGTGCTGCCAAAACTTAATGAAGTGCTGCCAAAACTTAAAAATGTTTTTTGGAGGGAGGTGTTCACATACTGGAAGGAGTTCGTACAGTTATCAGAATCGCACAAAAACAACTATTTTACACTTCCAGTATGGTATAACCCTCGTTTCAATGTTGGGGGAAGTCCTGTCTACTATCGTACATGGGCTGAAAGAGGTGTACTATACGTGTATGACTTTTTAGATACCAATGGTGCATTTATTGATTACGATTCGTTCTGTAACAAATTTGGATTTAGACCGTTTTTTTACACGTTTGTTAGGTATACGGAACTCTTTGCGCCAGTATTTAAATGATACTATAGGAAATTGGAGAAAAGATATGGTCTTCCCATTCATTCCAACATGCATATCTACAATAAGTAAGCATGAGAAATAGTCCGGGATGTTAGGGCATAAAAGGGACTGTTTGGTTCAGATTCTTCCAAAAGCACCAAATTTGGCCCATATGTCGCCCATACAATACCTTTTCGATTTTTGACGAGCGCCAAGGTAGTCGCCCCCTGGGGCCGCCATATTGGCGAAATTCAATATGGCCACCACCCGGGTTAGAGGTAAATCGTATTTAAAAAAACAAAATGACTAGAATCATGAATAATACAACTTTTTAGTGGTTTTCGGTGTCGGGGAATCTGATTCTGATCTTATTTCAACGATTTGAGGTCAAGGTCTTCCTAAAGGTCATTTTTAGCGGTTTTTAGTCGAGATATACAAACTACCTCATTTTATCGATTTTCGGGGTTGAGTAACCCGAATCTGGCCATATTTTGACGATTTGAGGCAATATTGCATGTGAGGTTCACGATAGAGGTCACCTGAACCAGAGATCAACCAGAGGTCAATTATAGGAAACACCAGAAGGACTCGAATCACAAATATTATCATAGGGCTTTGTGGCCTCGGAGAATTAGATTCTGGCCTTATTTTGACGATTTGAGGTCATGGCCACCTCATTTTGGAATTAAATGCCAAAGATCAACAGTTGCTACTAAAAACAATCGAAACAAGATTATTCAGGAACAAATGTTATTAAAATACTTCGGATCTGCTGACAAAATGCTATAACTATGCCGCTACGCCGCTATGTGCATTTAAATGTTCAAAATACAACACAAAGACCGCTTTAGCAACACTATACCAATGATTACTTTTGCTACCTATGCCTTCTGACTTGCGCTCTATGATACCAGCAATAAGTAATACTTGTCATCATCGCCCTCGTTATTAACGCGCCCGCCTTCGCATTTGCAGAGGGCCGTGTATCGGACATCGGCACAGTTTATTTGTACCTTCCCGTGCATGCCTTGAGTCAGCCGCAGTGCATGAGAATGGCATATTACAACACATATAAGGGAAGTGGGAAGAGGTGCCGACATACTGACTGCGTCACATGACTTCACAGAATAGTCTTCTGGTTAACCTATTCTAAAGCACATACCAAGAATCTAACGATTCGTGATATGTGTTGTATCTCAGGTAATTTATTGTACCTGTTCATGTGGCAACATGGATGATATGACCACACGGCCCCTAACACCGGCATAAGCGGTATTAGATACAAATCTAGAGAGCTATGATGGAAATCGCTGAGAGTGGTCCATAGCGGTTGCCATGTACTGGTGCAATCTTTGTGCCAGCTCCACTCACTGAAGTCAGGGATTTTTGCTGGAGTGAAGTGACCGGACTCCAGTAGAAACTCGCTTGCAGTAGCGCTCGCTTCACATGCTGCAACAGCGCGGCTTGGGAGGTGGGATGTTTTTCAGCGATCTGGTTGCAGTGGTGAAGAGGTGATACTTGACCTCATTGACACCGGCTGCACCACATCCCTTGCTGTACATTAGTACGATGAAGCGTTTTTTAAGCTCCATATGCACGGACTCGAGAGTGTCAGGATCGTGCGTGAGAGCCACTAGTGTGTCGGTGAGGTCCGATATGCTTGTACAGGCTGCCCAGACGGTCTTTCTGCCATATCTAAGAAACTGTGAAGTCGTCTTGCACCCCGTTAAGCCGTGAAAGTAGCGCCAAGAACTTTGACGAACCAAGATCGGAACAGATGGTTTGGAATGAAATGCCATAATACTTTTTCCGGTATTCCTAAAATCCCGAAGTATGAATGGATCAACGGCTTCTTAAAAATTGAGATCAAAAAAAGCCGTTCTCATTCATCAGCACACAGATCTCCAAGACTGGCTTTGCGGAAAGCTCTTCCTGTGTACCCGTTTTGAGTCCGTGTTCTTCAACAGGCGTTGTGACTTCACAATACTTCAACCGTGCAACCATTCCGAGGCGGACACCAGGATCCTCCTGCATCTAGCACATGCCATGGAGGAGGGTCATACAACAGCCTATGTTCGCACGATGGACAGCGATGTCCGACCCTCGGTCTATCGGAACTCTGGGTGGGCTTCGGTACTGCAAAAAAATATTGTGACATTCCAGTCCATACCATTTACTCCGATCTCGGTCCGTCAAAATCCTTGGCAAAGATTGGGTGCGACCCGAATTCACAGTTTCTTGAGAGCGCAAGCCAGAAGGTATAGGTACTAATAACCATTGGTATATTGTTGCTAAAGTGGTCTTTGTATTGTATTTCGAACATTTAAATACACATAGCAGCGTAGTGGCATAGTTATAGCATTTTGTCAGCAGATGTCATCTCCGAAGTATTTTAATAAACTTTGTTCCTGAATAATCTTCGTTCGATTGTTCTTAGTGGTAACTGTTGAGCTTTGACCTTTGACCCCAAAATGGGGTGATCTCAAATCTTCAAAATAAGATCAAAATCGAATTCTCCGAATGTCACAAACCCCTATGGTATTATTTGTGATGCTCTTGATGTTTTACCTACAATTGACCTCTGATTGTCCTCTGGTTCGGATGACCCGCGACTCAAAAATGAAATATTGCCCCGAATCGCCAAAATAAGGCCAGATTCGGGTTACTCAACCCCGGACACCAATAGAATGAGGCAGTTTATATATCTTGCCCCAACACCACTGATTATGGCGAATTTGTCCCCAAAATGACCTTTAGGGTGACCTTGAAGGGTGACCTTGACCTCAAACCGTTGAAATAAGATCACAATCAGATTCCCCGGCTCCCAAAACCACTAAGAAGTGCTATTATTCATATTTCTAGCCCTTTTAGTTATTTAACTACGATTGACCTCTAACCCAAGTGGCGATCATATTGAATTTCGCCAATATGGCGGCCCTAGGGGGCGCCCGTCTTAGCGCCCGTCAGAAATCGAAATAGTATGGCATGGGCAACAAATGGGCCAAATTTTATGCTATTGGAAGAATGTGAACCAAAAAATCCCTAACAGGCCTGACTAAAAGGCACTAAAAATATATATAATGTGTTAGAAGATAAACTTAAAATTACTGATTTACGTCTTAAGCAGAAATGAGAAATGGTAATAGGTCAACACTCTTGTGAATGGTGAAAAAAAGTATTCCTTCTTCCAATTAGAGTTACGGTCAACGTGAAATTACGGTGGTTCCAGTTTCGAATTGTACACAGAATTTTAGCTACAAACTCTTTCCTCTTTACAATTAAATTACGAGATAATGATAGGTGTACATTTTGTAACACGACGAGAGAATCCATTGCTCACCTTTTCTGGGAATGTAGAGAAACCCGTACTTTTTGGTGTAACCTGCGCTACAAGACAAAATTCAAGATCGTACTACAATTAAAGTAGATTTGTGTATGGGGGACATCATTTTAGGGTTTTTGGCTTCGAGCAACATACAAAACTTAATTTTCTTATTAGGAAAATTTCATAATTATCGAAGGCGATGTCAAGGTAAAAAACCAAAGTTCGAATTGTATTTACTTGAGTTGGAGTACTACTACAGGACTGAAAAAATGATGTTTCTCAGACAGGGTGGACAAAAATGGAACGAACGATGGGGGGTGTGGTCAAATATTTTGCATTAGTTATTTTGTTAGTTAAGAGCGTGGTAAATTAATTTGAAATTGTAAACGAGTTTACACACTAGTGAATATGTGTACGGGATATGTATGTCTTTTCTATGTAACGTATGTGTGTATTTTCGTTGGTGTGTTGTACTTTGTGAGGATGTGAGAAATAAAAAAATTAAAAAAAAATTTTTTAAAAAAAATCAGAAAGCCCATGTCCGCCATCATTCCAGTTCAGGATCACAACTCTTTAGTTCATAATGCCAGGGAATGAGTGGTATAAAGTTCACGACCCATCTAGGTTTGGTGACTGAATAAAAGTCTTTCTCTTGCAAAAGCACAATGCCACCAGAGAAAATGTGTTCAGTAACATTCCTTTGTGTACTTTCTCGTATATACATGAGGTCGACTTCCTCATACTTGTCACGACTTCCTGTGGTATACACACCACATTTGCCATGACAATCCGGCGGATGGTCAATGTGTACGTGTATGCAGCAACATTTGGACAACTGGCCACATAACGCTGCGAAATCGGTTCAGTTCTACTGGAACGCATGCAGTGGCTGCAATGTGATGGCCATGGTATTGACCAGATCATTGATGCAGCCATATTTTACTAAACGGGCCAACAGATTAACAATAACTGCACAATTTATGATCATCCAATGATCCAAAACGTCCATCTCGAAGAGTCAACCAAGGGCACACGGAACGAAGGAAACAAGGAGTTTGGTCTTCATAATGCTTGCGCGGATGGATTTCCAGTGATACATATTTGATAGAAACATTATGATGTCTTGTCGGCATCATTAAAAAAACGTTTGACCGCTTCTGTTTATATATAACGGAACTAATACATTTATACGAAAGAGTGAGAAGAGATGTGGTTCGAACCGGGTGAAACTGCCATTCCATAACTCAAAATTTGGCAACACCAGTGTCTTGTGTTCCCTGTCTACCACGCACTGGTAGAAGGCGGCATAATGAGCTATCTGTCTGGAATTAACTTTCAGAAGTCATCGGGGCATCGTCAGCTACAACCCAGAACACTAGGAAGGCCCGGCGAAATGTTCATAACAATCATCCCTGATCATTCTAACCCCAAAGAAAGGCATAAAGATTGTAAGCCTGATGCCATCATCAAGTTTTGGCTGTTGTTCCAAAAGGATGTAACGTAAGTTAGCTTGTCCGTATTGAGACATATGTGTGCATGGGTAGTGACTGTAATAATCCACACTACCATTTGGATCATAACGAGTACGATGACGATGACGACGACGATTCACACATCCTATGTTTACTAGGACAACCCCTCCTCCTAGGTGGCGATTCCAAATGTTTTAGACAATATTTTGGTGATAGCATTCTGCTGACTTTACAAAATACAGTAATGTGCTTTGCTTTTTCGCCGTTCAATGATTAATTGATAACCATTTACACATTGTCTAAGGTAGAAGGTATGACGGCTCTGAGCAAATAAAGCTGGTGACTCTCACGATGTGAGTTGGAGTCCCTTCAGAATAGCGTTGTCTGCAAAAGCCTTAATTTTGCTGGTTCAATCTGACCCCGAGGAAATGTCTGTATTTATATTAATGTGACACAGAGTATCCAGAGTATTTACAGCACAACGTTCCGGCGTAAATGAACTCTATGTTTGTGAATTAGCAGTTGTTATTCATTTCTCATTTTAGGCAAAGTTATATTTGAAAGATTCTCTGACTGGCTCATCCAGATCTAGTCGATATTGCGAGAGTATTATATTATCCTTGTTGGATTATTTTCCGTCATCATTAATCTGAGTTCAATGATAGTGTCATGATTCATTCGACCATTGTGTTATGATATGAAATTCCAGGTAACAAGTTTCTTCTCCACTACGACTGAAGATTTTTATTCTGTAGAGCTACAGAAATTTCTGGCCAGAGAGGCATGCATCCCAAACTGAAGACTAAAGAAAATCGACCGAATCTCAGCTGAAAAGTCACCCGTGTTTTTGATGGTCGAGGCAACATATTTACAATCCATATGATAGTTCACACCACTTTGTGTTCGACTGTTTTGGGAACGGGCTAATATTATGAGCCCAGCCTGATAATTCAAACCCTTCGGGGTTTACTTCCCGCCAATCTATATTGTTTACTTACATATTATTGTATATATGCTATTGTACTCGCATTTCCGTTCTTTATATGATTGTTTAATTTGATTCTTCTTCGCTGGTGAATGAACAAACAAACAAACAAACAAACACATCGGACGACATTGATCTGACAGTAGATCAGATATAGGCAAAAATTGCGATGTTTTTTCTTCAGATAAAAAAGTTAACAGATATAGCGCTTACATTTCTTACAATGGGTACGGCTGCAATTTCGGACAATTTCATGTCCCGTCAAATAACTGTAATTTATGAAAGATTACACACATTTTCGTAAAATTGGAGATAGTTGAGAAAATATGGGGTGGGTGACATTTTGCCTAATTTCTCTGACGCTATAGGAGATATTCTGATCTATTTTAAGTGGTATGTCAAGATATAGTGTGGTGATTTTTCGTTCATTGTTTTTTAATTTACACTCAGTTTCTACAATAAAAACGCTAGATCTGAGGCTGTTGTCTAGGAGTTGATAACAAAAACTAGTAATTAGCCAAATAAGAAGAAAACATAAAAGTATTTAAACAGAAATTTGTAATAAAGATGTCAGTATGTGTATAAGGCGAGATGATGATATTATAAAATCTATCGGTCTCATTCAAATGATTATATATAGATTTTTGTCCTTGAAAACATCAGTACAAACATATATTTTTATCATATTTCTTACAGTAAGTATTACAAAAATCACACCACATCAAGTACCTGTAATATAATGTGTTCACCGTCCGAAAAAGATAAAAAAAAGTTACTAATATTTTCGTAAAATTTCAAGTTTGGGAGTAGGGTAAAACCTTATTGCTCAGATACTATATCACATATCCCAGAGCCTATAGTGTTCATAGCAAATGATAACTTTGATAAATGGTATACTTATTTTGTTCACGGGTTGCTCTACTCGGCAATGGTAACAGTTTAATGGAAAATTAGGAACCTCGCGAAAAATAAGCGATCGAAAATGGAGGCTCATGTTATGAAAGATAAGCATTTCATTGGAATCATTTTCTACCTATCGATCTCGCAATTCAAATATTTGTAATCCGAGACAAATAAGCTTTTCACCCTGTATGTATGTTGATCGTGCTCAGCAGGTATGTGGAATTTAACTCAGCATATAAAGGTGGTGGACAAAGATGCCGGCGTACTGACGAGAAGTCTTATGACCCCACGGACCAATATTCTGAATGCATATCTAAAACACCACAAGAACCGAAAATGATCCCTGTGACGATTTGTATCTCAGTCCCACTTCTATTGCAAATATTCACGTGGACATCTGGAGTGAAATGTCTACACTGCCCCTAGCATCGGCTTGAGCGGTAATAGATACAAATATCCAAGAGCAATGATGCACTAGCCTTAATCAAATCATCTGATGTATTTGTTAGATAGAGTAGACGGTCAAAATGGAAAAATACTAAAATGCAAGTTCTTATTCAGGACACAAGTCTGTTAGGTCCATCGCCGACCTAGTGCTTCATTATTCACCATGTTATCCACAGTCACAAATTACAATCACAATGATTCATACAAAAGCAAGCCTCCGTGGCGAAACGTCCACCAGCAGAATCTCACCAAAAACAAATCAACAAACGCAACATATAAAGGTGGTGGAAAAAGATGTCGGCGTACTGACAAGAAGTCATATGACTAAATATTCTGAATGCATTTTGTGATGCAAGATCACAAGAACCAAAATTTATTTTCGTGACGATTTGTATATATCTCAGCCACGCTTTTATTTTAGCTGTTCAAGTCCGTTTAAGTGGTCAACAAACGCTTAATGACATTTTCTCCCTTCGGTACTGAAAACCCAGTTTTGCATTTTGACAACCGGCCAGCAAATGTGTACCTCCCCTTCCTACACATTTGTTTTGACCCAATTGGACTCTTTGAAGAGATGGAAGGGTACCATTGGACGTCATTGATCGGACAGTAGACCAGATATTTCAAGTTTGTTTATAGTACATGAGAGCTAGGTGATAGGCAAAGTGTTTTACATGAAGTTAACGTGTGATTGAGTTGATATATCAAGACATTCGTATGTATGTTTCTTCAGATAAAAAAGTAAACAACAGATATGTCTATTATAATTCATACGAGCACGGCTTCGCCATTTCGGACAATTTCATCTCACATCAAATAACTGTAATTGATGAAAAATTGTGAATATTTCATAAAGTTGAAGATTTATGAGAAATTTTGGGGAGGTGTGACATTTTGTAGTATTTCTCCATATTACTGCCCTATATTCTGATATTGTTTACGACGGCCAGATCATGGGTAATACTAGCCAGATTAAGTGGAACAATTGATGTCAAGATATTGTGATGTTTTTCTTTCGAATCTCGTAAGTTTTATGCACACTCAGTTTCTAAAATAAAAACGCTAGCACTTAGGCTGACATCTCAGTTGATATAAATTTCAATTAACCAGTGCTGAAAAACCGCAAAAGCATTAAACTAGGAAATTGTAATAAAGATGACGGTAGTATGCGTATATAAGGGGAGATATTCATAATATTAAATCTAACCGTCCCATTTAAATGATTATATATTCATTTTGTCCTTGGAAAAATCAATAAAAGTATTTATATCATATTTCTAACTGTGAGCCTTACTAAAACACACCACACAAAATACCTGTAATATGAAATATAGTTTGTTCAATTTGATAAAAAGATAAAGTTAAATTATTCAGAAAAAATTGAAAATATCGGGATATACATTTTACGTTATTGCTCTGATACTAGACCACATACTCCGATCGTGTTCATAGCAAATGATAGTCTGATAAAGAGCACTCATATTGATATGCGCAGGAAGTCAATTTGTGTTGAATATGGCAAAATATTTCCTGGTGCTATGTTTCGTAATTTTTGTATAATTCCGCTTGATCGGGGCCAGGGATGTTTGAAAGTCATATGATTTTCGAGGTTTTGCGATTATTGACTCGGATAGTCTTTGGTGGATGACCGCTGAATACTGAATGTCGGATCTGACGCTTTTTTTACAGAGTTTTCATTGTATGAATAATGTATAAAATATTTTGCCTAATATCGAGCCTTTTTTTCATTCATTCAGATAGACAGTTCCAAAAACCACCACATTTCCCACAGTCCAACCATGATTTCGTGAAATTGAGTCTTTGATTGAAATATTGAGTATTGGTATTAAGAGCATATTACCACCTCTGGGGGTCAAACAGATGTTGACTATGAACAAGGTCCTTGGTTTACGAGAGACCATTTTGTATTTCCCTTTTTTATTTTATTTTTTTCTATATAGATTCGCTCTTCAGGTGAGATTAATTTGGTGAATACATGCTTGCTTAGGTGCAATTTTAGCCTTCAAAATCTTATTATGAGTGGGGAAATGTTCGCCTGTGTGAGTAGAGACGCCCCCAAGCTCACAGAATCACTGCAGGGGTGGTCACTATCAGTTGATAACCCATAATCTGTTTATCGCTTTAATACAAGCGTCTAGACCGTCATTCAATAGTCAACCGTCGTACATTGAAGAATGTCCGCGTCCAAAAACCAAGGACCTTGTTCATATAACAGCATTAGCATGAAATAAAAAAATAGTATACAAAAACATAGGCTAGATTCCTGCAAGAGACAAGCGGTCAACACTTCTCGATTATGCCGACAAGACATCATGTTCCAAAAATATCGTATCTGTATCGCTAATCAGTATATTTAATTCATACAAGTTTCGTTGTAAAGTCGTTATGTAGAGACGGATGTATTTCACTCAGGCTTTGATCAGGGTAGTTCATATGAACACCATGAGCCCCAGATTAAGCGGCGTTAGACAATAGGGGTTCCATTGGACGTCATTCATCTACCATACACCAGATATTCCAAATTTGTCCACTTTGAATGATAGCCGGGTGATTGGCAAAATTTATTACATGCAGCAGAAGTGGTCGAGTATTATATTGTGATTATATTGTGACGTTTTTCTTCAGATGAAAAGTAAACAACAGATATATCGCTTGTATTTCTTACAATGGGTACGGCTGCAATTTCAGACAATTTCATGTAATCATTAAATCAATTTAACTTATAAAAACTTATACATAGTTTTGTACTGGGTAACATTTTGCGTTATTTCTCTGACGCTATGGCAGGTAATTTGATCCTTTTACTGTAAATGTCGTTCCGATCATGAGTATGAAACCAGCAGATTGAAAGTTTTCTTTCGTTTTCAATAAAAACGCTAGCACTGATGCTGATATCCCTAAGTTGATAACAGCAAGACAGTAATTAACCAATGAAGAAAAACCACCAGAGCATTAAAACAGAAATTTGTAATATTGATAACATTACAAAATCTAGCCGTTTCATTTAAATGATTATACAGAGATTTTTGTCCTTGAAAAAAATAATAAGAACACAATTTCTTGCAGTGTTTAGTACTACGATCACAACACACCAAATACCTGTAATATGATATATAATGTGTTCAATTTGATGAAAAAGATTACTAATATATTTATAAAATTACAAAAGAATTGGAAGTGGATGTGGGGTAACATTTTACGGTGTTGCTCTTGTGCTAGACCACATACTCCGGTCGTGTTAATAGCAAATGATAGCCTGATCAAACGTCTAAAATATTGATATGCTCATGAAGTTATTTTCTGATAAATATCGTAAACTGGCTGGAAAGTACGATCGTAGCGTACAAGATTTCTGGTGCTATGTTTCGTAACTTGTGTCTAATTGCGCCTAATCCGAGGCTAAAGTCTGTTTGACCGTCATGTGATTTTCGAGGTCTATCGATTATTGACTCGGATATTCTTTTATGGACGACAGCTGAATACTGAATGTTGGCTCGGACGCTTATATCATAGTTTTTCACTGCATAGAAAGAGAAATATTTTGCCTCATATTGAGTCAAATAGACAGTTCCGAACACCACATCTTTTCTTCACAGTCAAACCATGATTTCGTTATAATATACTTGTTTGAAATATTAAGTATTCCAATGAATGCCACCCCCCCCCCCCCCCCCCCGAAATTCAATGCACATATAGCTGCATGCTGAAAATAGGCCAATTTCCACATGCCATCACAGTATAAATGTATGTGTATATATATGTGTGCAGGAAAAGGGACTAGCGAAAAATGTGAACTAACTATTTCGAAAGGGAAACTATGTCGGCTGTTCATGTCGGATGTACACGTCTCGTTTAATCAAGCATGGCAAGAGCATGAGCCGCATTCTGGAGGAGCCTGAGATCCACTGGCACTGATATTCTTATCTAAAGTCTTCGAGTTTCTGAGTTCTGAATGTATCATGGTCATTCATACGGTACTTCTCTAGATTCTGCGGATTATAAACGTCGGTTTGTCAGACAAATCGGACACGGCTTGATGGTCAAAGTACCCGAAGAGCTCTTCAGCCCGAACGGAGTGTCATCGCATCACGGCAATGAATCCCAGTCACCGAAAGCTGCTGTTAATTGGCGAGAGAAAGCCATCATGATATTGGAAATTACATTATCCATTTCAAGGTAGCATGGCAGTAATCGAGTTTCCGGAATTTACCGAATTACGAAAAGCGTCATGGGATATTAGCGACCTGAACGAGAAGCAAATATTGTTTTTATCTCACTAAGAGTGATATTTCCATTCATGCTGTCTCGTGCCTTCCTTTAGTGGTAATTGAGCCCAAGAAGGAGACGGAACACTGAAAAGATGTTGGTCAAGCAATTTGTTGAGAAGTTAGAGAAAAAGTATCGTCACAAAAGTATGTTTGATCACTTTGTTTTTTATTAAATTAGAGTAACACGAGTTTTCAGGGCAAAATATTTCTTTCACTGTAATGAATGTTATTGTCTTCTCGGTATCATCTCTAACACATCTCACAAAGCCCTTGTTCTTTCATCCCCATGTATCGTCATTGAACATTTTCGTTCTCAAAACTGCTGATGTGGCGTCATATAATAATCACGTTTCTCGTTGATTTCAATTCCATTCACGTCGACGCAGGGTCTTCAATCAGTATATACGAGGATTTGGGTAGCGGTGAAAATGGCGAAAAAAATGTCATAGAAAACAATATCCCTTCTTCTATTCTTGAACTACGTCAGCCATAGCTGGTGAAGCTCAATGGAATACACAGACTCTTTCTCTTCTTTCTCCTCCTACCGTTAGTTTGTTCCTTAACTTTTCAACAAATAGACTGACTCCTCCCAAGTTCTCATCAGGGTAACTATAGGGTCACGCAGATGTGGCGTACCAAAATAGAGGTCAGTAGGTCATAGGTCCAGGTCACCGTGGCGTAAATATGAAAAATTATTGAAAATCGCCTTTTTTGTTAGTGGATATATGAGTGGAAGAGAATGTATCCCAAAACAAAATTGCACTTAAAGGTCAAGATCAGTTTGACCTCAAAATCAGGAAATCATCGAAATTATTTATCGATTAAACACAGGAGATTATTAAACATTGTTTGTGCTATTACTCCAGTCCAAAGATGTAGACTGTGATAAAACTTCAGGAATACCTCACGCCTATGGAAAACAAGAAACCTGTTGAGGTGTCAACGGTCAAGTCCACTGGGGATAATAAAAGCAGGAACCAATGAAAATAACATTTTTTTGAGTTGATGCATTAGTGGAAACGAGGTATCGGGTACCAATATTGAGGTCAAAAAGGTCAACGGTCAAGATCACTGACAACCAACAAGTCACTGAATACCGACAGACTCGTAGATTTCGTTTTACTGACGTAGTTCATAGTGCCAATTGGGCAAGAATATACTTACCAAGTTACAGATCAGAAGTAAATATCCTAGCTAGTTTATAATTATTCAAATAGGAGCTGGACATTGTCTCCTACCGGATAGTTTTTTCCTCTTTACAACGATACTGGAGGTATCATGGGAGAATATGGTGGTCCTGTTACTGGAGGTATGATGGGAGAATATGGTGGTCCTGTTACTGGAGGTATGATGGGAGAATATGGTGGTCCTGTGATCGTGGGAGAATATGGTGGTCCTGTGATCGTGGGAGAATATGGTGGTCCTGTGATCGAACCCAAAACGTCTTATTGGATCATGGTTGTCTAGCGAATGACGACTGAACGACTGTATATAGATATGTCGAGTCTAGCGAATGACGACTGAACGGCTGTATATAGATATGTCGAATCAAACTCAATAAAGTTGTAGCTTTTAAAATTTCGGACGCTTGTATTTGAAATCGTCATCTGGGCTTAGAAGGCGGTATGGCGTCCTTGTCATCTGATATGCTATAAGCATTTTCATATAGGTTTCAGGAGAAGCTATCTAGGGTACAAAGCGAAGGGTGAGTGGGACAATGGGGATGACATAGCCCCGTGTAGGAGAATAGATCTACGCCTGGTTTATGGAGTTGCTCCTCTTGGGAGCTTTATTGAATTTGAATGTTATTTTTACTTGAACGTGCATTCTTTCCTTGGAGTGGTGTAACTTCTTGACGTTAAATTTCTTTGAAATGCATCTTTTCTCCATTTATATGATGTTTATCATGAAATAAATCAACTAAATTAACGGCATTCGAAGAATGACAGTTAAACGCAACATTAAAAGGGTGGCGGAACATTTGACTCCATAGACAAATATACTGTCTGCATATTTCTAAAACATCACAAGGACCAAAAGTGATATCTGTGATGATTTGCATCCCAGCCACGCTTTGATTGGGCTGTTCATGTGAACATATTGAATTGACATGACCACACGGCACAAACACATAGCCGCGTTTGACTGAGTGCGCACGCACTTTAAGCACAGCGGGGTATATACCGATCAACATAGACGAAACATTCGGGTACTGAGGCATTATGGTTCCGTCAAGTGAAGATGTATCGTTTTTATATTAATGTAACCGATAATCTATATCATAATTAGTCCCTGATCATAAACTCGACTTACAGTACTCTAAGAACTTTCGTTGTTGTAATGGTTCGTTTGATTCCATTCAGAATACGGACATTCCTAGTTAGAATCTTCAGCCACAGCAGGCTAGGCAACGAGCCATATTCATTTTGCTGAGGCTAGGCCACGAGCCATTCTTCATTTTACTGAGGCTAGGCCACGAGCCATTCTTCATTTTGCTGAGGCTAGGCAACGAGCCATTCTTCATATTGAGACTGTTGGACTGTTTTTATTAGTAGCCTTTCACTGACGATGTTTTCAAATGCCTAATTAATTTCAGGACAATAAGATCTTGAAGAGTGTTTTGCTTTTGTAATATCTGGAAAGCTGCTGTCAGATTTCTTTCCGATTTTTGCGGTATTGTCAATATTAAAGCATTATCCGATTTTTGCGGTATTGTCAATATTAAACCATTACCTTGTGCCAGTCTATAAATAAGGGCAGATAAACGTTGAGAGGCATCACAACATCAAACCGAACGTTGTCGAGTGAGCACCAATGCGCCTTATTCGCGCTAGGCCTATTCGTTTGACCTCACGCATTAATGGTGAAGGGATATCACAACCGTCAACTGTAAACCGTGATCCACTGGACGTACGGCACATACCATAATCCTCCTTGTATTTCTTCCTTATCAGGAGATACTATATATAGCTAAATGAACTGAATATTCCCTTGGTTCTGCCCCAAAAGATCTCGCCTAATTTGAGGTGTTTTCCCCGTTTTTTTTATCTCCAGCAGACCTTCATGGCAGCGTGACGGAATTAGATGGTACCCATGTTTTCTGTTCTTGTGAACCCCTGTTATTACTTGTCCCTGATAACATCTGCTTTGGAATATCATTTTCCTCATCCTATTACTGAGAACTGTAGGATGAGAGATAAAAAGGAAAATACAATTGTTTTCTACCTGGTCACGTGACATTCGAATACCGGGTGACGGAATTACAGTGAAGTAACCTCCTTGTGAAGACGTGTCCATCAAAACTCGAATGTTTCTTATTTCAGGTGATGCTGTATTCGAATCCTGAGCGCCTGGACTACATTATATCTGATTTCCGTCAAGTAAAGTTTCAAATTGATAAATGTGGTTAAGCAAACCTGCGTGACGGAATTACATTTTGGTCCATGTTTTAAGGAGTTGCAATTTTTCCTATTTTACAAGTTTCGAATTTATCCGGTCTAAAAAATTCTGAGGGCAGACCCAAACACATGAATTCTGTTGTCATGTACCCGGCAATGCACGTATATTCGATTGAATATGAAAGAGCGATAATGACTAATGACTAATGACAACAACATGGGCAAAATTGTCCAGGAATGACATAACCAAGATTTTGAATTATGTGACGGAATTACATTTTGGTTACAGATTTCGTGGAATTCATGTCAAACTGACATGCGCTATTAGGAGTTTCGACGTCATACAGTGCTTGAAAGAAGATTCAACATGGATGCAAATATGGATTCCTAGCAGTGCGATCGTGCAGAGTGGAATGTGCCTGTTTTTCATAATTTCACATCATTGAGTTTATAGGAGTCACATTAGATGTATCTGTTAAATATAAATTTTATGAAATATATTTTCGTCTCTGCCATACCTATTTTGGCATGCATGTGATGTTTTCTAGATTTATATATTATTTTTGATAGTCGGTAAAACCAGCTTTTAATTACACTTTTAATAAAGCTAGACATGAAACGAACGTTTTGTATTTTTTTGAGGACTCGGTGTAAGTTTGGTGGGGGTGAAGTACAAAAATATTATAAAATATCTCATAAAATGTTAGGGAAAGTCCTCGTCATATGTGACAGAGAAAAAACAAAATGGCGGTATCGACAAAACCAGATTTTAATACATTCAATAAATTTATCCTCATTATTTACACGATTCCGTTAGCAAAAACAGACAGCACTAATTTATCCTTATAGGACGAACGAACCATATGGAAACTTCTATCACAAATAAAGATACACATGGTGAAACGGGAACAATTATCGGTGAAAGTTTTATATGCCACTCAGTATCAGAATTGATCAGGATCTCACAAACAAATTAGGACCAAGCGTCTTTGTACACAGCCTTACATCGCGGTGAGACTACCACACACATTAATAAAGAAGTGAAACACTGTAAAATGATACATATAAAATCTCTATTGATCGGTGATTTAGAAAGTTATCACAAAAAAATATTGTATAACTGTATACAATCCCCCTGTTCTTTTCCATGATAATACTAGTATCACATGATAATACTAGTATCACATGATAATACTAGTATCACATGATAATACGAGTATCACATGATAATACTAGTATCACATGATAATACTGATATCATGCATTCATTTGACTCATCAGAGATACTCTCATTAAATTTATATTCACTCTGACTCCAATTTTAAGTAAGGTTCGTTCAAATGCTCCTGTTTCCCACAGTCTGTGTGGTAGGATCCATGGAGATCTTTTACGCTTGCAATGTTTTTGTAAACATTTCAACAATGATCATTTTCGTTTCTAGGATTTTATAGCCAACGAAAGTCAAGACACACTCGAAGATAAACAAATATTTCATATTTGAATTTTTCTTATTTTCCCCTGTTATGGATGAAAAAGTGTATTGACCGCACAGTAATCATTATGAGACTTTTTCGAAATAAAGAATAATACATTCTATAGTTTGGAAGGAAAGTTTGTGCGTTTAACGCAAGCAAACGTTTCAACAAAATTTCACATCCATCGGCAACATCACATTCCACCTAGTCCAAGGTACAGTATCAACGCATTTTCAGCACATCTCAACACAGCGAAGATGGAAATGCCGATTCCTTTGTTCATCAAATGCGAGTGATTTACTTATCTTCTGGTGGTTTTAGTTGTCCCTGGATGTTTGCTAGTTGTCATAGACCAAGAGTGGCTAAATGTTGACGTGCCTTCAATCTCAGATCGGCAATACTCGAGTTCTTGGCCGATTTCTCAGGGTTATCGGGAAACACACTGTAATTTAACCCGGGATAGTGTGGAGTTGGACATAACAGCATTGGATGAAACGAGTGTGGCGCCATCTGGAGGAAATTGTAGTGTGATCCCAATGGGGGAAAAGGCATTCGTTCGAACGGGTATCTCATACTTGGCATAGTAATGAACGGCCCAAGTCTGCAACTGTCCAGGAATGGCGAGGCACCTATTGCTTGGTGAATCATACCGGCTGAAAAAAAGAAATTACAATTCTTTTGTATTCGTATTATTCCTAATAGAAAAAAAAGATGAAAACTATTTATTTTTGGAAATAGTCTTTTTGAAATAATATAAATATACCGTAAATTTCTTGTCATCAGATCTCTTTCCCATAGAAACATGTATTGATGTAAGAAAAGGATTTTTGCTACATAATAATCAGTGCCAATTCTCTCCGTGTTACACCTCAACATTCCATCTTGGCGTTGAGAGATGTCAAGATGAGCATCGCTTGTGCCTCCCAAACTTCCATCTCGTAAGTAAAGAAAGATCTTAGACTCCAAGATGTTTACGTATAATAGCCACACAAATTGTTATACAAAAGATGAAGGTGATCCGAACTTTTCCTTTGAATGTTTTCTTCCCATAACTTCCAATGAACTTGCGAGATGCAACGTTGGAAGACGAAAGTGATATCCGTATTCCGACATTTCGAATTTCCATGTTTCAAAATGGGAAATTCTGATCGTCCCATCCTCGAATTTCGAGTTGCAACGGAAATATATTTATGTTTGTGTTCCCGGTTTAACCTTATCTGACCTGGGCTTTCTGGGACCTGTCCAGGCCTGGGGAGGGGCTATTTCGCACCCCCCCCCCCCTTAATTATTCTTCTTATCCCTTGAGCTAGAGGGTTGAAACTTACCACAACATACCCTTGCGTCAATCTCTATCAGGAAATGTAAAAAAAAAATCCAAGATGGCCGCTTTGATGAAGTCGTAGTGACGTCATGTTCAAAAAAGACATTTTCTGGTCGATTTTTTTTTATTTATGTACTTTCTACGCAAACAAGCATGAAACATTAGTATATATTAATCTGATGTGAAATAAAATAGTTTTTACCCACTTTTCCTAGCGGACAAGTAGTAATTTTCATCATGGCCGCCATTTTGAATTTTCTCATGATCCTCTGCTCTGTGGGTTTAGCAAATAAGCTCAAAATGACGCCAATATGATAAACCAAAAAGTCATGAAGTGTCAGCTCTCATTTGTTTGTTACTCCGGAGATAGCACAGAAAGTTGGGTGGGGGGGGGGGCATAATGGACCCCAGGCCTGGTAGGGTTAAAAGATGAATTGTTACATGAACTCAAATCTCACGACCATCGCGAATTAACAAGAACGTATCCCTGGCTCCAGAAATGGCCTGTATACAATTGATTTGGAACTCTCTGTTTCCCAGAAATAACCAAAATCTCGTTGTTTTGTTGAAGTGATCTAGACTAGCGATAGAGTATAAAAAACGATAATTCAGAAAGAGAGAGATTTATTTGCCAATAACACAATTCAGGAATATATTGATGAAATATTCCGAATTGATTGGCCCAACTATTGAGTTGAGATGTGCACTGCCTTTGAGAATTTCAAGGAACTCCAAGATCTAGTAAATTAACATGCATCACTCATGTATACTGGGTTTCCATTAATTCGTTCCTTATGCTTAAATTAAAATCGAGAATGGAACACAGCCAGTTAATAAATTCAAAGTTATAATATATCCAGTTAAACTTATCCAAGTTAGATGATTTAGAGAATTTTGAAGACTGCAAAGAAGATCCATCACGAATTAAGGTTAATGCTTTCAGTGGATTTTGAATATCACGAGGAATTCTACAGAATTGAGGTTAAATAATTTGATGACTTGAAGAGAGTTCGGTAATAAGAAGAAAATCCAGGAAAAAGTCGAAGACTATTTGTTCGTTGATGGAGTAATGTATTTTGCCTGAACGGATCGGTTTTCTAGACGGAATAACGCGACGAATAGTTTTTCGTCTAATGTGATTTTCCTTCCCTGTGATACCGGAAGTCCTTTGTGTCAGAATGATTGGTTCGAAATGGCAGCTGTTCAGAAATAAATGTAATTTCGAGAATTCTTATATCTTAGTTAAAAAGCGGTTTGTGACGAGCGGTTACTAGGGTCGAGGAAAAACAAATTATGAATCTCAGGAGTAATGAATAGCAATATTCTTCTAATCGAATTGCTCCTTGGAATCTTACACAAACCAATTGCTGTGAAAGGAAGAAGTTAGTTCTAATCAGTTTTTCATTTTTCCGATATCTGAATTATTTCTTTTGTGTGACTTCGCTTCTTGCTTCTCGGTAAAAAAGCACGTCAGCTCTAATTAAAGTCAAATCTACCAGAGGGTCAAAAATTATTACGGAACTCATTTGGTCTATCAGTCCGGTTGTGTCCAGAATTTGTTTGTAGAATCACTTTTTAATTCAAGCAAACGGCAAAAATATGACTATTCTTTACTGCGTTGAGGATGACATGGCGCCGGAAAATGGCCGTCTGATCAATGGTAGTGCCAAGCAAGTTCTTTCACTAAAGCACTAGTGGTACAAAAGGGAAACAATTGATGTGTCCCTGGAAGCTAGGATGTCATACCCTTTCCGTCCCTTCAAAAATTGGAATCCCCGCCAGAGGGTTGATATAGCGAAACTTGCCGTCCGTATAGCGATTAATAAAACGTTCGTAATTAAATTACTTTGGAAGAGAAATTGAATCAATTTGGCCGAGTCTTCGTGGATGTCCCTCTACAGGGTTAATAAAGGCCAGGAAACAATTGAAAAGTCTCGCGACGTAATGAGATTAATTTGTAAAATATTCATCGAATCATCATCCAATTTGGATCGAATTTAGATATAAGGCCTAAATTAAACGGTGGTGCACAGTGCGAATTAGAGTCAATGTCCCTCACCTCACGCGCTCCCTCCCTCTCAGCCGAGAAAATGTGCTTCGTCAATTAGCGGACCTCAAATATCGCCAATGTGGCAGACGATCGCCAGTCACTGCGGGACTGTCGCCGGGAAAGGAAATGTTTGATTTAAACATTTTCCGTTCTTTTATCGGTAAAGTAAATAGTCCCGTTCTTTGCCGAGGAAGACTTCTAGCCTAGTCATTGTGTTAAGCTGCAGACCGAATCATTGATCGAATCCTACACCTTGACAGCCCATTAACCCTTTATTACACAGGCATCCAATGTTTAAGGATACCGGTAGATAACACTGGAGTTAATCCATTGAGAATGCATGTTTCTCTATTATAGTTCGACAATACAAATAACTTAGCCACATACATACTTCACCTAGGTATGGTCACTAAGATACTTAGGTTAATATATTTACGCACGGTAAAAGTTTGGAAAAGTTTATGAATATCAGGGCGCGGGCTTCGCCCTTGTCTTAAAATATAAACTTAAAGGACTGTCAAGCACAGTTATCAGTGTGTAATAGGTGTAATTAAATTAAATTTATTAAATCATATTTACGTTTACATGATACACACACGTAAGTTATAACGAGAATTTCCGCACTATTACAATACTGCCTAGTGCAGGGTAAATTCATTTGCTTGAGTAACAAGGATGTCCCATTTCATAGGAAATTTGTGCGTATCGGCACATTTGTATATGGATGCATGACAGTCTGAGTAGCAAATGCCGTTGATATATTACACTACGGCAGAAACTGTCTAAGCGAGATGGTATTTTAGATGATTGGGTATAATGGCGGTGGAGTGGTAATGTGATGGTGGTGGTGGTATCGACCAGGTGGTGGTTAGGTATAGTGGTGGTGGGATATAATGGCGATAGTGTGGTAATGGGGTGGTGGTGGTGGTGGTGGTGGTATCGTCCAGGTGATGATGACGTATAGTGGTGGTTGGGTAAAATGGCGGTGGTGTGGTGTTGTGGTGGTGGTATCTTCCAGATGGTGATGGGACATAATGGTTGTGGGGTGTAGTGGCGATGGTGGGGTATAGTGCCTGTAGTGTGGTATAGTAGTGGCCATTATCTCGGAGGTGGTAGATATAGTGGTGAGGGGACGCGGTACATAGCGATAGTGGTAAGGACTAGTGTTACTGGTGGAATACAGTGGCAGTGGTAGATAGAGAGAGAGAATTAAGGTTTAACGTCGCGTTCAGCAATATGTCAGCTATATAGCGACAACAGTGACAGCAGTAATGAGATATAGTGGTGGTAGTGGTGGGAACTAGTAGTAAGGTGGGGAACAGGAGGAGGGAGGGAATTTGGCTTAATGTCACACTCAAGTTTGTTTCACTCATATGGTGACAGTCAGTTTGGTTGGTGGAGGAAGCCGGAGTACCCGGAGAGAACCACCGCCCTTCGGCAAGTAACTGACAAACTTTCACACATGGGCCAGCTGGGCTCGAACCCGTGCCGGTTCAGCGGTGTGAGGCTAGCGGTCACCAGCGAAGCGCCTTAGACCACTCGGCCACCAAGGGCCCCAGGTGGGGAACAGTGGAGGTGATATGGGATAGTGGTGACGGTGGGGAATTGTGGTGTCGGTGTGATATAGGGATCGTTAAGCACTAGGTAATGTATTAGTGGTTGTGTGTTAGTGATGGCGATGGTGATGGTTAGTGGTAGTAGTGCATAGAAGAGTGCATTAGTTGTGGCGTAGAGAGAGATAGAGAGAGAATTAAGGTTTAACGTCGCATTCAGCAATATTTCAGCTATATAGCGACGATCAAACAAAATTCTAAGTAATCAATTCAAAAACTCGATAAACTAATACGTTAAAACAGGTACAAACATTAAAATTTGTACAACAAGCCAATCTCTCTCAAATAATTTAAAATACAATCCTCTTTCACTCTGCTAAAAAGATCTTCCAGCGTAGCTGCTCGATAAAATGTATCTCTTACAATCTTAAAATCTATGCAGTCTATGAGAATATGTTTCACCGTGAGATCTTCATGGCAAGGTATACACCTTGGAATCGGCTCCTGTTTTAGTGAATATTCATGAGTTAATCGTGTGTGACCGATTCTACATCGTCTAATCATGGCCTGGTCGAAACGTTTATGACTGTTCAGATGAGTATAACCAACCGTTTTTTGAACTCGTGAAGTTTGTTATTATCTACAGTATCCCATAAAGATTGAAACAGCTTTCTAATATAATCGCAGATAGATGGTCTGAAATCAACTTCTTCATCTAGAGCTGCCTTAGCCAATCTATCAGCTTCAGTATTGCCTTTGATGTCAACGTGACTAGGCACCCAACAAAACACAATATCTATCTGTTGATCAAGGAGAGAGAGAGAATTAAGGTTTAACGTCGCGTTCAGCAATATGTCAGCTATATAGCGACGACAGTGGCAGCAGTAATGAGATATAGTGGTGGGAACTAGTAGTAAGGTGGGTGGTGGTATGGGATATAGTGATGACGGTGGGGAATTGTGGTGTCGGTGTGATATAGGGATCGTTATGCACTAGGTAATGTATTAGTGGTTGTGTGTTAGTGATGGCGATGGTGATGGTTAGTGGTAGTAGTGCATAGAAGAGTGCATTAGCTGTGGCGTAGTAGTTCATTGGTGGTGGGACATGAGAGGCGGTGGGGATTACCGGTGGTAGTGCATGAGATAGTGCAGAGGAGGCGGTGGGGATTACTGGTGGTAGTGCATGAGATAGTGCAGAGGAGGCGGTGGGGATTACCGGTGGTAGTGCATGAGATAGTGCAGAGGAGGCGGTGGGGATTACTGGTGGTAGTGCATGAGATAGTGCAGAGGAGGCGGTGGGGATTACTGGTGGTAGTGCATGAGATAGTGCAGAGGAGGCGGTGGGGATTACCGGTGGTAGTGCATGAGATAGTGCAGAGGAGGCGGTGGGGATTACTGGTGGTAGTGCATGAGATAGTGCAGAGGAGGCGGTGGGGATTACCGGTGGTAGTGCATGAGATTGTGGGACAGTTGGCGGGAATTAGTGGCGGTAATGTATGAGGTTGTATACTGTTGGTGGTGATTGAGTTAGTGTATTGGTAGTGATGGGGTCAGAGCTCGTCTCCGTTTACTCTGTATACGCGGATAAAGAGATATTTGGTAAACATGGTGAAGGTTGAGAGAATTTATACCAGTTCTGATTATGCAGCACGCTGTCAGCTCTTATGTTGTATACAGAGTATTGGCCGATACCGTAGCCTCGTGTTTCCAGCTAGCATCCATCTCGAGCAACAAAAGAAGACGGCTCAGCGAAATTGCGGAACATAGATCAGGGATAATTAAATCACCTACCTTTCTGCATTTGACTCTCCTGTTTTCGACACTTAGCCCTTCGATTCTGGAACCAAACCTGTGGCAATGAAATAAGGAGAAAAGTTGACGGTCAAATTGGACGTGAATTAGATTTAGTTTATTGGAACTCTTGTTTGTCTAATTTCCCGTAATCTAATCTTTCGGATTTGCCTGATAAATTCGGAGAGGTTTTCTTTCCAATTTCGTTGTGTGCTTTCGTTGAAGCTTCGATTGCCTCTCATTTCTCTATCAAATTATTGCGTTCCGTTTCAACTACTCTCAGCAGTTTATAGAAATCTTATTTCCCCGAGAGACCCTTTACCCCACCCTTCGGTCATTAGGTGGCAGAATGGCCGCGCCGTGCAAAAGGATCCACAATGCAACACTCCGACGGCGTATAAAGGCGCCGAAACACTTTCGCACCAGCGAAGACGGTACTGTGAAATTTGTACTGATGAGATTACCGTTATTTATAAGACTCTTTTGGAATTGGAGGCAAATAATGTCAGCGCGGCCAATATATGATGGCGCCAACTACACGCGTCCATGCTACATGCATATTTGATAAACCAATAGCTTTGCTTGTCACACCTTAAACCCATTTTGTAGTTTGAAACAAGAGCCAAACATTATAAATTTCACACACAATAAATGTTTTGCAAATATTCTCTGAGTACCACCAGGTCGAATGCACATTTATTTTCTTCTACGAACCGTGATATTTCTGCGTAACATCCCATAACTTCAATATGTCAAACAGCGAGAAAATATTTCACAAAAAAATACATAAATAAGAATTGTCACTATATAGTTAGCCCCGACTCTTAGGAAAGATTATTGAAATCAACAGTAAGCAAACGGGAACACAATATATGCCTTCAGTTTCCATTAACGATTTTATTCCTCAATATGTCACGAACACTCTTATTTGGTGTTGGACAACATCATTATTTGATGTTGAACTGACATAAACACTATTTATTGAAATCGGTCAACAACATTTCTCAATACCACATTTTGGTGGTGACCAAGCCTGAAGACCAAAATAAGGGTTAGCGAACACCATTTTCTGAGTGTATATATACCAGCACAGGACTTGAAAGACTGGACTATAACAAAGAAGTAAGGCAGTATAGTCTGGGTTTGTATAAATGGCATACACAAATCTCATGAGAGATTTCCCGACAATTCATGTAGCACCAAAGGAATAAACGTCAAGTATGCAACATTGTAACTCTGTAGTCGGTATAAATATCTTGACATAGCCGATATTTGACAGTGCAGTCAAACACAGATAAACCCGCACCCATGGCTTTACCTCATGCTACACAGCTCGAACAATAGCGTTGATTATCACCAAACGTATATAGGGTTCCCCGCAATACCAATGAATGGTTTTGGGTTAGAACCTACACCATATTTCCCCAACACCATTATTGGGTAATGGTGTAGGTCAATTACACCAGTATTTGGTAATAACATTAATTATCCCGCTTTATACAAACTCGTTCAATAAGAACTAGCGATCACGGTCACATAATCGCCCGATAAATTTCCATCCAACGCAGTCGATTGTAATTCGTGGTGAGTAACTAGGTTATCTCCCTTTACAATACATTGCTCATCCTGTCACAAAGCACTCGCGTCGATCACTAGTCGAGCTTCATTTTGAAGTTTTCTTGTAATGAGTGTGAGTTTAGCGGATGTAGTTCTAAATTTTATAGCATTCAATTTTTGAAAATCTATTTCCTCGTGATCTCGAACAAATATTAACCCGCTTCAGACCAAATCGTCCGATGAAAACGAGCGATAACGGTCACATAGTCGCCCGATATTTTTCCATCCACCGCCGTCGATTGTAATTCGTGGTGAGTAACTAGGTTATCCCGTTTACAGTAGCTTCTGTCTCAAAGTACTCGCGTCGGCTGCCTCGCGTCGATCACTCCTCGGCCGCACCTCTCGGGCTTCATTTTGAGGTTTACAACAAGTATTTGTAATAAAAGTGAGCTTCAGCAGCTGTACTTCTAAAGTAGATAGCATTCATTTTGTCATTTCATCGTAATCAGCGATTTTGAACAATATTGGAAATGTGTGACTTCACATGCAGTATTTTGTTTCGTGAGCAACAACAACATTGTTGATCACAATAAATCCTTTAGCGTGTTCAGAAAGGGTCTCCAGCGGGATAAATTCATTACACGGTTGTCAGTGACTTAATACAGAAATATATGGGGTCAGTAAAATTTTATTAGGCCCGGCTGACGCCTCGCCCAATATAAATTTTACTGACCCCATATATATCTGTATCAAGTCGCTGACAAAACATGTAATAAATAGTATCAGTATACCACGCTGTAATGTTGACCCACTCCCAAAAGGAGTTGGGCTCATACCATCTTCCTGGCTGTGTACAACGTCATATGGGACAATATTTTCACTCAATCACTGTATTGTACATGTGCGTTACGTTAGTTCGACAATTTTCCTTAATGAGAGTTCAAAGATTTGTCACAGCCTCGCATGTTCTCAACAACGTTTAACAGAAACCAAATCACTTTTCCATATTGAAAAGGACTTCCGGGTTCGCCGAACTACTCGCCCGATAAAACTTGTATCGGAGTTTTAAAATCTATCCAATTATCAATAGTACGGTACCAAGCGAATAGGATAGGATCTTCTTTGAATTATACAATGCTTAAGAAAATTCCAATTTGATTAATTTTTAGGAATATTTCTTCGCGAAATATTTCAAAGGATATATATTTTCATAGACAAAATTTACATCTGTATTTGTTTATTGTGTATTTTCTGTAATAATTTATGATTTTTGTTCTCGTGTATGACGGTTTCCAATTCCAGTAGTCTCATGGCTCATGGCACATTGACACTTATAAACACCCACTTGGTCTAATATTTGTTTCTATCAAGTCAACGTTCACTGCGGCTATTTCTGTTCCAAGAGAGAATGAATGCAGTCTTTCAACAAACGAAATTCTGAGTTTCTACCTAACTATCGCTACATCCGTTACCGACGAACTGATTAAGCAAAAAGTTTTGTCTAAGTCCAGTGCCAAGAAGTTGCATCTTTTCTCTGACGTTATTGTATCCAACCGTACACTTGCTAATACGGAAGCACGCGTTTGTCTGTCCATTTGACTTCTCTATTCGCCTTTAACTCGTGTATTTACAGGATACGTGCCTTGAGCCCCTACGAATACTGACCTGGGGTGGGGCAGACTTTCGCTCCGAAGCCGTGGACGGATTAATCCGCCGGTATCGGTCCTCCGACGTATGTGGGTAGTTCTATGAAGCGTCGGTGTTCCAAACGTCTTGGGACGTTTCCTTCAATGGCAACAACGGAGACCTCGCAGACGGTTATGGGAGAAAATTTCTCAAATTATAGTGTTTAGTGGCCCTATTTGATATTATTGATACTTCTAAGTGGAGAGAAGCTCTCTCCGGCGAAACTCGACACTGGACGACCGCGGTTCATTTGTTACGTTCACGTCCACCTAATACCGCCCCTTTAAACTGGAGGATTTCCTATAATTATTTCTTCACGCTACTCCCGTGGCCTACAATATCCTCTCGGCTGTAGGCATGCCCATCTCCCAATACCAGATTTACCACCGAGCATTTTACTTACACGGCTAACCCGTATTTCTTTAATAAGTCACAAACTTTTTTCAGTTATTAATTTTAAATGATCAAATACATCTGCGAAAGAGAAAAAATGCCCACAGAAACTGTGGAAAAAGAAAGCAGTAAGCAGCTGAATGCATATGGTCCAATTTTCTTTCGATTGATCATGTGGATGGTTGAAAGTCTTTTTCACGAGGATCAATTCCATCGAAATATAACGATGCATGCGGTGTTTGATGGAGGATGAGGAAAACACTCGCGATTTCAATTAAGGTAAAAATATGTAGTTGACAATAGAACCAAGAGGTAATCTCTTAGCTCTGATCACTCAAATTTCAACAAAATGTGTGTTGACCAACCTAATATGTCGAGGGATGCCAATCTGTAAAATTACTTTGAAAGGTGAAGATCGTATATCGAACGACGTGAATAATGCAGTTAAACTGAACGGTGTAGGAAGAATTGTGTATGTAACTAACACGCGTTCGAATGAGCCAGACTTAGAACAAACACCCCGACTTGACAGATTTGTGTCCGTCGCCCGATTTGTCCCTTCCCCAAGGAACTCGGCTTTGCTCGAAACTTGTTGTAGCAAATGCATCTTAGGTGTTGATTTCATTTTCTCGAAAGCATATTTTCCACCTCGCCTGAAAGTCTGAGGTCAAGGGTTAATAGCCTAAATTACGCGCCTCTCCCCGGGCGAACACTTAAAACAAATACTGGGAGGTTATGTCTACGTAATGGCGGTTTTATAGGCCAGTATCATATGTGACTAACTTAGTTTGTCCATAATGGAAATTTTCAGAGCTACCCTAATTCGTTTACCGCAATGAAAATACGAGTGTTGGATCCTAACACGAACATTAATAATTAAACCGGAGATTCTTCTCGCCGTTTTTCTCCAATGAACTCACTTGCAATGTTTCCTATCATGTACTCACACCCATAGCGTGACAAACATCTACAATCGTCTGCAGGCTTTTGGCTTGATATTTCAGCTAAAATATCCCAAAATTCGTCCTATTTTTTTAAGTATGACTTGAGCATGTTTATAAAGCTAACAAAAAAAATCGCATCACAGTTCAGGTGAACAGCATTTTTCATCTTTAAAAGAAGCATTTTTTTGCAAAGTAAAGATAAGGCATGAAAACACTGTATTCTTGCCAACTTTAATTGAGTTAACGTATATGACAGGACATGTTTCATATATTCCATTCAATCTACGGAAATAACTCTTCACATAGCTCTCATGAAAAATAGTTTGTTAAGAGTATCATAAGGCCTTTACAAACGTGTTTACTCGTGCTGTAATTAGTTTAATTAAAGTAGAAGCAAAGGGAAATCGAATTGAATTAGAAGTCGGAGGAGGAAAGAGATCGGGGAATATAAAAATGAGAATGAAAGGAAACATACTGACGTCAGGAAATAATGTCTTAAGAAAATCCGGTACGGTAAAAAGTCATCTTAATGGAGGCCTACTATAACAAACCGTGTTCTAAAGAGGCATAGAAGGAAACAGGAGTTGGAGTCGTGATATCCGTACAGGGTAAAGTTTCGTACTCGAGGGCTGGCCGGGATGTACCAATAGGATATTAATAAGTTTAGTGTTGTACCTTGATACCCGGCCATGATGTCTCGGGGATGCTTTGATCATTGCTAATTAATGTCGTTTAATTGAATTAGCGTTAGATCATTGTTATTTACAGTAATGGCATGTATCAGCTGAAATTGAATTATTCCTTCTCCCTTGCTCCTTGCCGGGGAAGAGAAGATAATCTCCTGAACACGCCGGCTATTGTAACATCATAGTCTTTTCATAATTACTCATGAGGCTTAAGGTCCATTTCAAAATTAAAGCTGCAATCTTCCGGACGAGGGTCGATCAAAGCGGAGAGCTTGTGAACAGTGCTTTCACCTTATCCACGCATCTGAACGCGCGGTATGCCGTTTGCTTAACGTCACCCTCCATTCGCAGCCCAAAGTTAAAGGATTTATTGTCCCCGAACTGGATGTCCTATATGTTATGGTGGCGAGACCGGGCAGTATAGCCTGTAAGGCACTGGCAATCTATGTTGATTCACACACAAGGCAGTGGGTGGGGGGGGGGGGTATGGTTAGGGTTGGTGGCACTAGACCCTTCTACATCAGACATCAAGCCAAGGCATATTTTCAGTTCCATAGAAAGAGTGTTTTCAGTTGTATGGTCCACACTTAGGTTGGGCTAGGAATACTTGCCGTTCACATGGTTGGGCTAAGAATACTTGCCGTTCACACAGAAGAGAGATAGCAATCTTAGGATCCCCTTCCCTTAGTATTAAAAGATTGTCCACGTTTCATAGGCTTCTCTCTAGCATCAAACAGGGGAGAGTTTTTGTACAACTGGAATACTGACCCTGAGTCTAGATTGAAGCATGAGGAGATTTGGGGTGGGGATGTGGCTAAGAGAAAGTGGAACCTCAGAGTCACTAGGCACTCCCACACCAAACAACAAACAATTAAGATACTACTGGGTAGCGCCGGTCTAAAAGATGCTGTTCAAAGGACACGGGACCGCTTATGCACTATGTATTTCAAATCATAAATATTCGGTAATGGTCTCAGTAAATTAAGCACATGCACCACTGATGTGAAGGTGATCACCAAAATAGTTGTCATTCTGCAAGCCTCCGTCTTGTTTCTATACACCTTCTTCTAATGTCATTCAAAGGTGACATAAAAACCCCCAGAAGGTTTCTTCTCGAATTTCTGACACCCTCTTATCCTCCGGCAAGCACTTCTTAACATGGCAGATAGAGTATGTTACGCTGACACAGACCCTCACTTCATCCTGCGTTATATAATTTTGAATGATTACAAAGGGTGTCTCTCACCCAGATTTGATCACCTTTTAATCCGATACACTATCGAGCAGGCCAGACAGGAAAACTATACGTGAGCAAAACTTATATAAAATATCTTACGGTTTTGGTGCAGTTCAGTGCATTTATAAATACATGAAAGACATTCCCAAAAGGCCCAAAATTTTATCAGCTGGGGTGCAATAATCAGGAGTTGCTAGAACCTGTGACTATGGTTGATTCAATTCATCAAATGAATTGAAAGCGATCGATGTGGTGTAGATATGGTGTTAAAAGTCCATATGCCAACTCCGGTGAACATTTTGTTTAACTCTATCTGGCCTGGGATGGGGGGGGGGGGGAGGCGAAAGGGCCCTCCCCTACCAAACTTTGCGCACTATGTCCGGAACGACAAAAAATGGAGAGCTGAAACTCCTTGACTTTATAGTTTATCATATTGGGGTCATTTTGAGCCTATTTGCATAACCCCCAGATCAGAGGATCATGAGTAAATTCAAAATGGCGTCCACGTGGGGTACCAAAAAAGTGATGTTTTTGTCATATTTCTTCAAAATTTTTGCTTTTCCGCGATGAAAAGTGGGCCAAAACTATTTTATTTCACATCACATTAATATTTACTAATTTATCATGTAGTTTTTCCTGAGAAATTGCATAAATAAAAAATTCGGAAAATCCGACCGAAAAATCGACCAAAAAATGCCGTTTTTGAAAATGACGTCACTGTCATCAAGGCGACCATCTTGGACTTTTTACATTTGAAGGTAGAGCTTGACCCACGGATATAGTGTGGTAAGTTTCAGCCCCCTAGCTCAAGCGGTAAGAAAAATAATTAGGGGGGTCATTTCGCCCCCCCCCCCCCTACCCAAGGCCAGATAGGGTTAAAATGGTAGCATAATATTGGTGTTAAACATGAATTGTTTTGCATAGATTTAGTCTTGTTGCACACCCCCAACTGCAACACTACCGTATCCCTGCACTAAAACCGACCTCTGACATCGGAGTATATGCATTGCACACATTCACTACTTCAATACCCCCAAAAATATATTTCTTAAGACTTTACCTGAACATATAATC
This sequence comes from Hanleya hanleyi, assembly GCA_036873755.1. Lineage (NCBI taxonomy): Eukaryota > Metazoa > Mollusca > Polyplacophora > Lepidopleurida > Hanleyidae > Hanleya > Hanleya hanleyi. The sequence goes on along the minus strand of JAVTVY010052051.1, from coordinate 158,532 downwards.
AGAGATATGTTCCTAATATACACAGCAATAATCGTAGCGATTGTTGACTGACCAATCGGTGAACTGTAGCGCTTGCTGACTGATTAAAAAGTTGCAATATCTCACAACTGAATTACAACAGAGAATGATATGAAAGTTCATGCATGTATGCGCTTTCAAAATATATCTATAGTAATTTCGAAATTTTTGTCACTTTTGACAATGTTTGGGAATTGAAATCGTCAAATAGCGCTTCCAATATCAGCTATGTGGCCGTCATTGTTTTCAGATAGCATATGATAAAGCACAGCTACATAACATGGAAGTTCCAACAGTTAAGAATCTTTTCCAGAAACAGATATTTTGTTCCCATACCGGCTACTTATCTGGACTTGTAGTGCTACCCAATTGCTGAGCAGTTCATCGAAATTCTTGGTATTTTTGGAAATGATCCTTTGCCTCTAAAATATATCATGCATTGAATCAAGTGACATGCCACAGTTTTTCCTCACATACATGATGTTTTCCTGTTACTTGGGGCAGATCTTTATTTCTGGTTTGCTTGACTTGTGTGTGTGAGGGGGGATATGCGCACTTATATTTGAATGTTCTTAGCAGGGGGAAGGGTAACGGATATTAAAAGAAAATACAATATTGTACTTTAACTTCATGAACCGGATTTTATGCATTCTGCAACCAAAGAACAGAGCTGAGGGACGTGTGTGTGTCTGTGTGTGTGTTGGGTGTAACACTTGGGAAAATAATAGGAGGGGGATCAGAGCTGGTTTTTGCTTATACACATACTGGAATCTCACAGAGCTTTGCCACTGTTTTCTATTTCAGTGTATCCTCGAACGTGCGATGTGACCATTGCTTCAGTGGGGGATAGTGTGAGATAGGGGTATCCCTCGCAGCTTAGAATTTTTTTCGAAAATTGATGGTGAATTGGCGCTTACTGGGAGAATTTGAGCGGTATAAGACTGCAACAATTGAACTTTTAATTTGTTTCAAAATGTTTTATAGCAGTGACAATCACACTGATATACAAGCAAAAATACTCACGGGTTTGCACTATAATTCAAGTTAATCCTTTAATAGTCAATGCTATCTTCGCCCGATAGAAGCCGGCGGTGCAATGAAGATGATAAACTTATAAAAAAAAATTAAGCTTAGTTATCCTTTCTTATAATAGTAGGAAACATTGATACATATTTATCATATTTACACCAGTTATCAAAGACTGACCTCGGGTCTAGGTTAGACTTTTTACCTTTGTTTCTAGGAGTTTTATGCAAAAATCAGTTGAGAGTTCATAATCTCTTGTTTGTGACTGGGATCTCAAATGAAAACAAAACAAGTTTAGTGAAAACGTTCGAAAGATATTCTGCTCAACCAACGTGTTAATCTTTTTTTCGTCCAAATAGGCGATATTTGATTGGATTGGAGCATATTATTTCATTCTCGAAGACGGTCGCACGAGATATGAGCCCGAAATCTATGATAGACCATCCCTGCCACAATTCATTGCGTTGAACAGTTAGCAATGTATTGGAATTGTAATTTCAATACATTGAAAATGTAATTTCAATACATTGAAAATCAGGCAATCATAACCCCCGAATTTCAATGTATTGATATTCAATTGAATGAAATTTTAATTTAAATGCATTGTTATCTATTCAACGCAACGAATTGTGGCAGGGATGGCCTACCATAGAAATCGTCACCCTGTTGCTTTGTTCTCTGGTCGTTTGTAATCTTATTATATGCCTACTAATCTGTACTGGCTATGATTAGTTTAGTCTCCCTGTATTGAGCAACAATTGGAAAAGATACGTGATAAGATAAACAATTTCTTTGTTATGTTTGCTTTCTGTTTCTTTCTTTCCTTTTTTGTTATTTTTTTTTGTCCAAGCCCCTATATGCAATATGAGCATGGCGAGATAAGAGTATGAACATATACGTTTGAAAATATATTATGTGTGAGTATGTAGTCACGATGTTGATAGGGTGATAGATACATAATTCAGTGCACAATTCATCTCAACATTCATATATGTATAAGTCACATGTATTTCTGCAACATATAATTTGCTCATTGGGAAAATAGGATATCAACAATTTTGGGGAGAATATTGGCAAAGTAAAATTTAAATGAACACAGATTAAGTGCTGATTCTAGCACAAATTTGCTGTGAGAGAAATAAACAATTCAAGCTCAATGACATTAATTAGGACATAATACATGTATTTCTGAAACATGCAGGTTGGCGCTGATTTCCTATGAACATTAAAATAAAGTTTTCAAAATGACGGTTGGGTCAAACTAGGCAATGTGCTAAGCACAGGTTTATCGCTGATATAACAAACAGATTGACCTTGGTGCGGATGTGATATCAACATTTCCAAACATTTGTTGGCATAGCCAAAATTAAAATTAGTGCGTAAAACTGATTGTGCGCTGGATATGTAGCCTACTAATAATGTTTAATTGGTTAACAAAAAATGATTGAGAGCATTTCATCTGAATGGCATGGGGTAGATAGAATGATGGGCTCATTTCCCAAAAATAATATATGGACCCAAATTACAGCCAGGAAAATGATGTTGGCCCAACACCCTTTTTGTCAACACCTTACAGTGGTGTTGATAAATGGTGTTGACCGATTCCAACACCAAAATATGTGGTGTTGAGGTGAGTTCAACACCAGTAATGGTGTTGGTCGGCACCAATAAACCAATGGTGTTCAGCACAAAACGCAAAACTCTTCTTTGAGCCAGGTTTGCATGTTGTGTTGAACACTATTGGTGTTAATCCACTCAAGTAAATTAGTCCGACACAGTTTCAGTCCGATCATGTGAATTATTGGACAATAACTTTGTCTCCTTCAATGTAGATTTTCCGCACTAAATCTGGGGATCAAATAAAAGTTTTTGACGCCACATATGATTTGAACCCCTTCATAATAATTTGCATGAAATCCGCACTATATGAGGACATTAGTTAATATGGCTACCTGCTGTTGCTAGTAATTACTGGACGATACGGAATTTATTCTAGTAATATCGTTATGTCCTTTCGGCTTCATTGAAAACTGCAATACTCAATAATTTTGGAAGGCATATACATTTGAACCCAACAATTTGCGTATTTTGAAAATCCATACAGAAAGACAAGACAAGGACATTTTTATAAGGTAAACAGTGGGACATATATTCTTGTACATAGGCGTGGATGCGAGTGAAATGTACAAAAACTGACGGAATCTCACCTGGACTCTGGCCTCGGACAACCCCAGTCTCTGACTCAATTCCTCTCTCATGAAAGCATCTGGATAATGGGTCTCTTCAAAGAGTCTCTCTAACTCGTTCAACTGTTCCAATGTGAAGTTGGTCCGAGACCGTCTCTGCTTCAGTTTGGGAGGATCAGAATCATCGCCGTCAGCTGTTTCCGGTCTCGGCTTAGAATCATCATCTAAAATAACACAACAGAAAGTTTATCAACAAATGCTTCTATGTTATAGTGAATTCTAGATTTCACTGTTGTTAAATTATGGACAAAACGTGGAGAATTAATTTTCAATTGTTTCGTGTTATCTAAGCTATGCAGTCTAACATATCTGGGGTACTGATTCTTGGTTGAGGCGAGGTGAGGTGAGGTGAGGTGGAGGCGAGGTGAGGCGGGGCAAGGTGAGATGGAAGACGGGACGAGGGGGTGGGTCTGTATCACTTTTCTCTTGCAAAACGCGACATTAATTCCGTCACATAGAAAAAAATATATATGCGGCAGAAAAAAATATTTCTGTTCCCCTCTCATGCACATCACACATTGATGATGAAAGAAAATTATTCACTTTGAGAAAGCGTCTTTTACAGTTTACACCACAAAATCTTTTCCACCTGATAAACTAGAATGTGCGATGTGGTATTCGTTACAATTGTAAATAAATGTATATAACGAATGAGATAAATCTAGTGACACTTAACCTAAGGATCTTTTTATAAAGTTCTACTATTTTTAAACTGTTTTAATGCGTCTACACCTGCTTTAAATTCACGCTTTACCCAAATTGTTATCCAAAAATGATTTTAAAAAATGTTATTCAACCATCCTCATGATCCCAGTCATACAGCATGCATAGGCATGAAAATCACACATTTTCTAAAATTGTTTGATGTAAAACCGCCACGTCTGAGTTATTGTCAGAAATTTTCATGTTGAATTCGAAAAGATTTCCAGCAAAGAAAGTTAGCTCACTAAACTAGTTATCACTTAACTCATTCAGAGACAATCTTTACTCTGGAATAGTTCATTAAGGTGTAGTATTTTCATTATTTCATTTCAAATGAACGGAAATATATTCGTCGATCTATACATGTATGATATTTCGTAAACCAAAAGTTTGTACAATTGACATGTTTGAAACGTTTGGGAATATTTTCTCTACGGTATTCATGATTACTTAGTCAAAAGTTGAATCAACTGATAAAAAGATAACGATGTTAAATTTTGTATGTTGAACTAACACCGGTCTTGAACATAGAAAATCTTAGATCCAAGACCCACGTTCTCTTTCATTTGGACGGGGTGTGATTTTTTCCACAATACATGGAAGAAATACGGTACAATAGCCTATTTTAAGAGTTGAAAAGTCGGGGGGAAATGGAGAAATTGTAAGAGTATCGAAATGAGGACAGAGAGGTGCTGGGTGTATCATTAGAGACAAAAGCCCACTGGCCCAGGCAACACTACCTTCAACCTTCGCTTTTAGTACGTCACCCGCGCCCGATGACTTGATTAATAACGCCACTGGGTAATTTTCTTAACCATTACTTGAGTAATTGCTAAATTCTCCAAAGTCGTAAAATGTTCCGGTCTTGAATGAGAATTGAAAAGCATTCGAAGGCAAGTGACACGAGGTGGACCGTCCCCCTGAAGATGTTTTATAGCGCGAGGGGCTAATTTCCAACAGCAAGTCTCAAAAGCCTTGTTGGGATGTTGACAGTTTAACAAGTGGTTAGGACAGCCCGGAGGCGCTCTGTTGAGCAGCGGGCACTGTGTCGAAGATTCGCACACCCGGGACACCATTCAAGAAGTCACCCTGCGACACGGGTATCAATTATCTCAACACCGCTTTGTGCAAGCCACAAAAGTTGGCCACTTCGGTGTTTTATTGGTGACTTGTAAGCCAAACACAAGTTGGTCTTTTCCAGGCGACTGCTCACTTACAATTGAATTGTTGAATCGGGGCTTTATCGCGATAATATGTCGGCGACAAGTGCAACTTTAAGTTTGAAACCGAATTGCAAGTCGAACTGTACTTACTTCAGATATTTGTATATCATCTGGGAATCATCTGAAATTATTATTGCTTGAACAATGAATTTCACTATACAGAAATATAGCGTACTTTCTAGTTTTCATAACTTAAAGGGAAGTGTTGTGCCAGCAATGAATGAAAAAAATCTGTTCTCACCATAGGTCGTATAATGAAAGATCGTACATGTAGGTGACACAAGGCAAAACAGTTAGTCAGATTCACTGTGGGACACAATACAAGGGATCACTACCGTCCAAAGGAGCATCAGTCTTGTCCGTTTAGATGTATTTTTTTTCTCCGAATTTTGACTGATTATATGTTCTTCAAACAATAAGTAAATTAGCTGATCTTATTATTTTATCGTAGCTTATGAGTACCGTATATATTGCCACTGACGGATTGGCGATATACGGTGTCAGCAGTGCAAAGTCGCTGCATTCCATACCTTTTAAAACCATTAAAACCATATAATCGCCAGTTTACCTATCCGTTACTAAACAGAACCAATACGTTTTTTTCATTACAGTATACCATGCAGTCGCCCCTTGCAGTCTTAATAACGCTGAGGTATACAGTTTCTGGATATGGACAGTAATACGGACTCTATAGAGTGTACCAAAACAGATAAGTATGCTGTTCAGTTTTCGACTGTAATATTAGTGGTTGATTACGGTAATTAGTGTATGCGGAAGTGACGTAATAATAAATAAGTTACTGTTCAGCGAATCTATCATCGAGACTAACCCAGTTTTTCTGGTACCGGGTACATGCTTTTGTCTTGGGGGAAATTGACTATATGGAATGTCGTCTTACAGACTGATTAAATAAATACTGTTGGCAGCTTCTGTCTTGTGAGAAACTAGCCTACGTTTATTTAATATTTTGTATAAGTGTTGGCAGAACGACCTGAAGAAAGGTATGGCATTTACATTACTGACGTGGAAATTCTGTGTGGACATTTTACCACTCAATGACGGACTACTTGTGTATGCCCTGAAAATGCCTCGCGTTTTAATTATGCCCATGCTTGTATAAAAATCATCACTTGTATACAAATGATCACTTATATTAAAATGATCACTTATACGAAAACGATCACTTCACGTGTCAAACTTTTATATATTTGAATACAAAGTATATGCACACACACACATACCATGTATTTGTTCAGTGTATGTTGCTCGGACGCATTTTGAGCTCACTCGAACTTTTATCACAGCGGCATTGGTATGTTACACAACATGTACGGTTGAAACGCAGTGGTATGAAAAATCCATAAGTTTGTGTTCAGAACACGCATTTATTTCATTGCTCCTATCAATTCAATATATTTGTGCCTAGAAGATTCCGCTAAACAACGTGATTTGCGAATGGCTTTTTACATCTGAAATTTTTTGATAATGGATTTGTAATATCAGACACATTAAATACTTTATCGACTCAGATTTCATATCATTCTTTCAATAGGAAGTATTCCACATCAGGAATAAAAAAAATGACCTTTGACAGATTTAATTTACAAACACGCCTTAATCTGGCGTATATGGTACATTTTATTTTGTTGTCAATAGGAACAAGTTTTAGTTATTCATGTTTGGTTACATGTTCGATTTTAGTTAGTTGAGTGCTTTCCATGCACGTGAAGAATATTCGTTAAGAAAAGGGTCTATTGTTGACGTTCTATCGCAATATTAATACCATATAATGATTCTGATACTTATTTTAATGAAAATCAAATTTAATTAGGGAGGTGTTTGTGTCTGCGTGTGCGTGTGTGTGTGTTTGTGTATTTGTGCAGGTGGGTGTGTGTGAGGGGGGGGGAGGGTAGTGTCAATTTTCCAGTGATTCGGGAAGATTTCCAAGGTGAACTGACATATTTTCTTCATATTGGGAATAGCCCCTTCCTTGTTACCATACTCCGAAATTATGATGAACATTGAACTGTAATGATAGCACTCAGACCGGATTACCTTATGTAATAGGTGCCAATAGTCCATCAAATATATTCCCCGATATAGGTGTGTTTATGTACTAGCTATAATATTTTGCTAGTAAATATAGATCATAATCTACAATTCTTCGTTATTCATTCCACACATTTTCTCAAAATATGTAGGAATATACCATCTCTGTGCACGTTCTCTTATATGGTTGGTCAATGCTGACATACAGAATACCGGATTTCAAAACGCGTATTTGGAACATAAATTTCCGAACCGTAAAGTTCGTTGAAAATACCTTGCATTTGAAGTACATTGCGAAATTAAGAAACGACAGAGTTAACTTTAGTTTATCTCGGATTTGATAACTATTTGGTTTAGTGACCAGGGAACAATTCATCATTATGGAATTTTTAAACCGGTGAATGCACAGAACAGACAGTATTAGCCAAGTTCTAAATTGGCGGATGTCAATTAAAACTGCACATTGTGTCACTCAGGTTATCTGTATCTAGTATTAGTTCGCACGCAAAACAACCTCCTGTTGGTAAATGCGTTACATTTCGAGAGAATATTTCCCTCACAATGAACTGTTGTATATGATGTACATTGAAAAGACGCTGTAGGACCATAGACATATGATTTTCTGGACGCAGTAATGCTAAGTTTAGGGTGGCATTCATATATTTCCCTGAATTAAGCAGGCATTTTCCATTACGTGTCCGATGCAATCTTGCGATATGGTATCAGCAATACTTCTGAGGGATGAGCGCTGCGCTGGACGTAAATTTCCATAGCAAATCCATCACGAAAGATACGATATCAAAATGAAAAAAAAAAAAAATGTTCTTTAATTTTCTCAATTACTGGCATGCATGGCCAGAAAACCATAATTGCTTCTGCAGAAATAAGGATGTATGGACTGGAATTTGTCGTAAATACACAACGATGCAAAACCAAAAGGTATATATATAGAGAGAACAAATCTAAGTTCTTATTCTCACCATGTAATGCGGAGATTTCGTCCTTCATCTCACATGTTTCGTCACCACTCTCCTCGCAGCCACGATCGTCCTCTGTGACATCGATGATATCCCTGCTACCTGTATCAGAAAGTCTATCTTCACTGTTGCACACACTCACCCTTGACGAAGGCCTGACTTCTGGTGAGTGGGGTGGTGCTACTGTCTCACATTTGTTCGTCAAATCTACGCCGCCAGTGAAAGATTTTGAAACAAACTCTGTCAATTCTTCCATTGTTTATATATGTTGCTCTGCTCCAAAATGCAGATCCTGGTATGGGATGTAGCTATACTTAATCGATCAAACCGATCATTGCATGCACAGTTGCATTTGTATGAAGAGTAGTTGGTTTTGATAATAGCTTTTAAGCTTCAGTCAAATCGTCTCTCCAAGCGATCGAGTACCAACCACCGTAAACGAGCACGTGATCTTCGCTGCTTTCTAAATTCGGGGAAGCGTTTTGTTGGTCCATATAAGTCCACGTTTAACAGCAATACTTATTTTCGTGCCATCCGTTGGACACAAAATTTCGATCAGTTTTGTTATTGCTACCCGTGATGGTTAGCAAGAATTAACTATCATATTGACCGAAATACGATAATGTGAATGATTTACTGAGCCGGATACCAATAACGCTTTATAATAAAGTCATTGCACACTTGCAATCCTCGCTATCTACCTGCGTATAAGTTCTCTTTCGCCGTCAAAAAGCCCATTGGTTATTCATTTTGTTCAAAAACTCCTAAAATGAAAATATACAGACAGTTCTATACTGTCAAAATCACTCCTACAACCTCCTTTCGTACAATACAATCTTCCTCTATAAACCAAACGTCTTGAGAAATATTCAACTTATATTCTCTTTTGCTGGTTGAATAAACCGCGTATTCATGTGTATCCTGATGAGATGTAATCGATGTTGACACGAATCGTCCGAACGGTATATCGATGTCCAATGGAAAATCTGGCGTGTCAACTGCTGGTCGGGATCGTACTTGTGACAGGATAGCTCTGCTGATGGTCAATCGTTCTCTTATGAACAGATCTTCTCTTGCTCAGTCCTGTATTTCATTGCGATCAGCATCTCGTAAGCCTGGGGGAACATTGGGGAGCGTAAGGGATCGCGAACGTCTTTTATACGCCGCCAAATAAGCTCTGGAGTGGTCGAATGAACTGTAATATCATTAGGGAAAGTGGTCGACACTGAATGGGGATGGGAGAAGGCTTCACAAAAGGATACTGACTTCACTTTGTGTTTGCTAGCTTGCAATTATCTGGTCAAGCTTATTAGCGAAATGGGCGTGCTATTGTGTGCGAGGGGGAACTTTGATGAAACCCTAATCCGACAAAAGGTGCTGTTTTCAACGCCAATTTAGCGCTAATTTAACACAAAATGACGAAAAATTTAAATTATTTCCTTGAGTGAATGAAATCCGAATTTATACATTCTGCTCAATGTAAAGAGGTCCGTGAGTCTGTCCCGGTTAATGCCACAGGCCAAGGTCTCTCCGCCTTGAGGGAGACGCGCTGTAAGAAATGATTATCTTGTTTCAATAAAAATGGAGAAAGAAAAAATTAAGCAAGATGAAAAAAATATTAAGCAAGCTGGAAAAGACACACGATTATTTTTCCCTGCTCGCGGTTTTACTATATTAGATGGATCCAATATAGCCCTTTGACTTCAGGACTGTCGACGATTTCTTGAAGATCATATGCGGAAATTTGCCGTCAGTCTCCAGAAGAAAATAACGTGGAGGGCGGATATCAGACTGATCAGTTCCATAGTGCAATATTGGGTTGAATCCCTTAGACCCGAAAGAGACGACAACAAAGTATCTATTAGAGGGTTGAGAGAAATAAGGAAATGATAGAAGCAAATCACCCGGGGCGATTCATGTCGTGACGAACATTGAAAAGACACGCGGGCAGATTAGCGCGAGATCACAAAGATCGCCCTCTCAGGGACAATATGTCATGACTTATCCAATGATTGTTTCGGCAAATTATCTCCGTTCATTATCTCCTTCCATCGTTGTTGTCTAAACAACTGTGGATCAATTTCATTAAATCGAATCCCTAATGCGAGTCAATATCGAACTATATTACCTTGACTACTGATACGTATATAATAATTGTGGAACATGGTTACAATTTCTTTCGTAGTGGTTCGGTAACGATTTGGGGGTTTTCTGTATGTTTGGGATATTAAACTAATTTACTAAATTTCACTTGAATTTAAATAACTTTTCGCTGTATTTAAAACAATTGTCATATAGGTTGCAACCAATTTTCTAAGGAATTCATTGAACTGTTCAGCTAATATTCCCTGACAATTTAATTAAACTTCATTAAGATTCTCACGAATGTAATAGACCAAATTACCCCATGAATTGGGGAAAAGTGTCCCAGGATTGAAAACAGATTTCCCCACAATGAGATCATATTCCCTGAAATTTCCATCAACAGTTTCCCAGTAGCCCATCCCGGGATATAGTTTTAATGTTTTCTCTTGAGGATTTCAGTGAACTGTTCTGATACATTTTCCAACAATATCAATTATTTCAGTTCCAATACCCTTGATGTAGCTTCTAGCTGGCCTTAGCAATTTTCCAGAATTACTTAAATTACTGCAATCTTTGATTGTCCTGAAATTCTATTTGAATATCAAGATAACATACCTTTTTCTCAAATATCTCCGTGGAGTTTAGTAACTTTTCCAAGGATTTCTTTCAAATATTCCACATCAATGAACTATACGTACCGTACATGTAGTTTTTAATTAAATTTCCACACAAAACAACAGAACCCAATATACTCTTCCTGAGTTTCAAGAACCCTACCCGGATCTTGAAACCCTTTTTTCAGTTTCCAGTGAAATTTTTACCGACACCACACTGATTTCGTTCGCAAAATTTTACAAACTCATTGTCATGGCTAATTTTGTACTTATTTTTTTAATTCGTATTCAGAACCAACAGGCGCGAGGCCTAGTAATAGACTCCAATATACAAATTACAAGAAACTTTGCAAAAAGTGCAGACAGTAAATGTACGTTATCAGCAGTGCTGAGATAACAAGTGATTGAAAAACATAAATTATCAGAAATGCCAAGTCAATGAAGTCCCCAAGTTTTAACTATAATCTTCCCCGATAAATCAGTAAGAAAAAGGCTGGATATATATATTGCCATCGATGGAACTTTGCAGTTCAATGCAATCATGGGAGATTATTCGATTTCATGTATATTGGCAGTCATTAGAGTCTATTGCAATCATAGGAATTGTAATCGTAAATTTGGTTATAATAAACAAGATTATATATGCATGGAGGAGTGTATGGTATCCGTGCTGTTGGAGAGGTTACTGAGATTATTTTAAACTTACATATGGGTAGTGATGCGAAGAGTGTATGGTATGGGTGTTGTTGCAGAGGTCACTGAGATTATTGTAAGCTTACATATGGATAGTGATGCGGAGAGTATATGGTATCGGTATTGTTTGAGAGATCACTGAGATTATGGAAAAATTATATATGGGTGGTGATGCGAAGAATGTTTGGTATGGGTATTGCTGGAGAGGTCACTGAGATTTTGGTAAACATATAATGGTGATGTGGAGAATGGTATGGAAATTGTTGGAGAGGTCAACGGAATTACAGTAAACTTATATATTGGTGGTGATGTGGAGAGTGTATCGTATGGGTATTGTTGAAGAGGTCAATCAGATTATGGTAAACTTACATATGGTTGGTGATGTGAAGAGTGTATGGTATGGGCATTGTTGGAGAGGTCACTGAGATTATGGTAAACATATATATGGGTGGTGACGTGGAGAGTTATGAGCATTGTTGGAGAGATCACTGAGCGTATGATAAACTCATATAGCGGTGATGCTGTGGAGAGTCTATGGTATGTGCATTGCTCGAGAGGTCACTGAGATTATGGTAAACACATATATGGGTGGTGATGTGGAGAGTTTATGGGCATTGTTGAGGAGGCCACTGAGCTTATGGTAAACTCATATATCGGTGGTGATCTGGGGGGAGTGTATGGTATTGCCGATGTTGGAGAGGACACTGAGATTATGGTAAACTTATATATGGGTGATGATGTGGAGAGTGTAAGGTATGGGTATTTTTGGAGAGGTGACTAGAAATTACAAGCGTCTAGTCCGTCATTCATAATCCAGCCGTCGTCCATTAGAGAATATCCGCGTCCATAATCCAAAGACCTATTCCATTTCCATATAACAGTATTAGCACCAAATTCAAAAAGACAAAAGTATACATAAACATAGGCTTGTTTCCTGCAAGAGAGAAGCGGTCAACAATTTTCAATGATAGAAAAACATAGATGTTTACACAGCATCGACAAGGATGACTACTAATGCCAAGTTATGTCCCCTGAAGGTAAGGTGGTTTGCCGTACACTTTTTTAATCTACCTCCTTCTGATCATTGTCATTTGCATACTTAAACACCGCTATATTTTTTATATGATCTCCATGATATTGTCTATACCCAACCAAAGTAAAGCGACTAGAACTCTACCCTAACAATATTTTCCAGACATCGTTTTACTATCATCATAAATGAAAGAAAAAAATAATATAGTAAGTATGAATCGCCAAGGGTTAGCGTGTAAGGAAAACTGAATGGACGTCTATCAATACTTTAAAAAGAAAAAGTAATATATTATTTGCCTACAGGATACCCATATGGGTCCAAAATTTGAAGAGAATATAAAGTCTGAATGGGAATCAGATGCTTGGCTGAGACTTACTCGCTCACAAAAATCAAAAAGGGTTCAATCCAGACCACTTCGTAGGCGAAAATATCCGATTAATTTTCGATGCGATGTTTGGAACAAAAGACAAAAACATTCCTGGCTTCTACTCATGATTGATTTTGAAATAGCATTTGAATCGATTTCATGGGAAGGTTTTGAGTCAGTAATGAAGGCTATGCATTTTGGTCAATCTATTCAAAAGTGAATAAAAATCCCGAGAACAAATATCAAGACATGTATTATACAAAATGGACACCTATCGCAGATGATTGATATCGGTCGTGGGTTTGAATCAATACAAAATGGAGTTATTCCCCTTCTTTCAGTGACAGTTATATAGTATTTGTGATGTCGAACTGTGATAATAATGTTCTATAATGATTGTATATATTTGTAATTTTATGATTTTACTTTTATTACAAGTCGGTCGTAAAAGCTCCAAGGAACTTGTGTTTGCAATGTTTCCTGCACAAACGAATACCGACTATAAATAAAATGTACTATGACTACGACTATGGGTGTAGACAAGAAGATCCTATTGCACCGTACCTTTTTCCGTATGCGCGGAGGTATTGGCCAAAATGATAAGAAATGACAAAAATATAAAAGTTATTAATATTAAATGGACAGAATTCAAACTCAGCTAGTATGCTGGTGATACACAGCTAACCCTTGACGGTTCCGAAAAATCGCTTAATGAAGCGCTTAGATATCTGTCAAGAGATCAGTTATAACCAAAGATTATAATTGGAGCGGATTACAAATGGTGAATTTGAGGTTTCACATGTACTAATTAAAATTTGCTTGGATAGAAAGACTGATATTTGAAAATAGAAAATGGCGAAAAAATTTGGACTTGATTTTTCTAATTTATCAGCTCACCCGAAATTCAAACGATGTCTCCAATAATTTTATCAGGAGATGTGTTTTTAGTAAACCCTTTTATTTGTTTGTCTGTGTCTGCGTATTTTTCACAGATCAACCTAACAATCCGTATTTTCCTCTGTTACATGCAATGCGTGTTTGTATTTTATAAATACATACGAACCTATAGTGTTTAAGGTAAATTCCTACACCGCTCTTCCTACTACCAGATTTCCTTGAAACTTTTCCTGTCAATTAGCACTGTTATACATATCAGATGCAAGCGTCTGGTCCCTCATTCAATATTCAGCCTTCAGCCATTAAAGAATTTCCGCATTTATGATCAAAATTACAAGCGTCTGGTGCGTCATTCATAATTCAGCCGTCCATATAATTCAGACCTAATCCATATAATAGCGTGAGCACCAAATTACAAGAATATATCATTGTATACATAAAACTAGTCTAGTTTCCTGCAAGGGAGAAGCGGTCAACAGTTTTTTTTATATTATTTATCGGATTATCTCAGTCACACTTTGTTTGCAACTGTTCATATGAACACTATGAGGATCTTGAAATACAAGGGTTCATACAGCCCCCAGCCCCGGGTTGAGCGGAATTAGACACAAGTTGCGAAACGTACCGCCCATAGATCTTGCAGGCTACGCTCGTATTTTGCTATGAACATGCGATATGTATCGCCAAATTTGAGAATCTTCGAGTGGAGGCGTTTGATGATATAGCCTAGTTTTATGAGCAGATAACGAATCGTGAATTTGTGGTTGCACATTTACTCATTAAAATTTGCCTGGATAAAACAATGATATTTGAAAATAGAAGATAGGACTTAATTTTTCCAATCTATCAGCTCACCCGAAATTTCAACGATGTCTCCAATAATTTTATCAGGAGCTGTGTTTTTAGTAAACTCATTTATTTGTTCGTCTGTGTCTGTGTTCTCTATATTATGGAACAATTTCTATGTAATTCACTCTATTTCAAGCGGATACCCTATATTGGCCTCTTTGAAAACCGGTCATGCACTGAAAAGGCCACCCTTGTAAAATAAAAGAATTTTGACCTTGACTAGAATTGATTTTGATGGGCATTGAAACACCCATGTATTTCAAGATTCTCATGGCGTTCATATGAACAGCCACAATCAAAGCCTGACTGAGCGACTTCACACTCCAGATAGCTGCCTAGTTTTAAGTATTCTATAATTTATTTTTTTGCTAAATTTGGTGCTAATGCTGTAATATGAATTAGGTCGCGGTTATAAAATCTCTCCTGGGCGACTTTTTGCTCGATTTCTAAGTAAAATGTTTTATTATGTTTTTAGCCCAACATCACCAGATGGCGGGCTGTTCAAATCGCTTTTCGTCCGTGGTCCGTGGTCCGTCCGTCGTCCGTCCTTAAACAATTATTGTTATCGCGATTTCTCAGGAACTACTGCATGGATCTTTCTCAAATTTGGTACACAGGTTCCCCTTGGGGTCTAGTTGTGCAGGATACCTTTTCTGGTCCAATTCGGAAATCCAATATGGCCACGAGGCAGCCATCTTTCATTTTCCCATGAAACCTTGTTATCGCGATTTCTCAGGAACTACTGCATGGATCTTTCTCAAATTTTGTAGACAGGTTCCCCTTTTCTGGTCCGATTCGAAAATCCAATATAGCCACATCGTGGCCATCTTGGATTTTCCCATGAAACCTTGTTATCGCGATTTCTCAGGAACTACTGCATGGATCTTTCTCAAATTTTGTTGACAGGTTCCCCTTTTCTGGTCCGATTCGAAAATCCAATATAGCCACATCGTGGTCATCTTGGATTTTCCCATGAAACCTTGTTATCGCGATTTCTCAGGAACTACTGCATGGATCTTTCTCAAATTTTGTAGACAGGTTCCTCTTGGGGTCTAGTTGTGCAAGACACCTTTTCTGGTCCGATTCGAAAATCCAATATAGCCACATCGTGGCCATCTTGGATTTTCTCATGAAACCTTGTTATCGCGATTTCTCAGGAACTACTGCATGGATCTTTCTCAAATTTGTAGACAGGTTCCCCCTGGGGCCTAGTTGTGCAAGATACCTTTTCTGGTTCGATTCTAAAATCCAATATGGCCACCAGGCGGCCATCTTGGATTTCCCCATGAAACCTTGTTATCGCGATTTCTCAAGAACTACAGCATGGATCTTTCTCAAATTTTGTACACAGGTTCCTCTTGTGGTCTAGTTGCGGCTTTTTGCTCGATTTCTAAGTAAAATGTTTTATTATGTTTTTAGCCCAACATCTCCAGATGGCGGGCTGTTCAAATCGCTTTTCGTCCGTGGTCCGTGGTCCGTCCGTCGCCCGCCCGTCGTCCGTCCTTAAACAATTATTGTTATCGCGATTTCTCAGGAACTACTGCATGGATCTTTCTCAAATTTGGTACACAGGTTCCCCTTGGGGTCTAGTTGTGCAGGATACCTTTTCTGGTCCAATTCGAAAATCCAATATGGCCACGAGGTAGCCATCTTTGATTTTCCCATGAAACCTTGTTGTCGCGATTTCTCAGGAACTACTGCATGGATCTTTCTCAAATTTTGTAGACAGGTTCCCCTTGGGGTCTAGTTGTGCAAGATATCTTTTCTGGTCCGATTCGAAAATCCAATATAGCCACATCGTGGCCATCTTGGATATTCCCATGAAACCTTGTTATCGCGATTTCTCAGGAACTACTGCATGGATCTTTCTCAAATTTTGTAGACAGGTTCCTCTTGGGGTCTAGTTGTGCAAGATACCTTTTCTGGTCCGATTCGAAAATCCAATATAGCCACATCGTGGCCATCTTGGATTTTCCCATGAAACCTTGTTATCGCGATTTCTCAGGAACTACTGCATGGATCTTTCTCAAATTTGTAGACATGTTCCACTTGGGGCCTAGTTGTGCAAGATACCTTTTCTGGTTCGATTCTAAAATCCAATATGGCCACCAGGCGGCCATCTTGGATTTCCCCATGAAACCTTGTTATCGCGATTTCTCAAGAACTACAGCATGGATCTTTCTCAAATTTTGTACACAGGTTCCTCTTGTGATCTAGTTGTGCATGATACCTTTTCTGGTCCGATTCGAAAATCCAATATGGCCACCAAGCGGCCATCTTGGAAACTTTGTTATCGTGATTTCTCAGTAAGTACTACATGGATCTTTCTCAAATTTGGTACACAGGTTCCCCTTGGAGTCTAGTTGTGCAAGATACCTTTTTCGATCCGATTCGAAAATACAGTATGGCTGCATCTTGAATTTACCCATGAAACGATGTTATCATGTAATCTCAGGAAATTACTCCATGGATCATTCTCAAATTTGGTACAAAGGTTCCCCTTGGGATCTAGTTGTGCAGGATACCTTTTCTGGTTCGATTCGAAAATCCAATATGGCCACCGGACGACAATCTTGAATTTCCCCATGAAATTTTGTTATCATGAATTCTCAGGAATTGTTGCATGGATCTTTCTCAAATGTTGTACACAGGTTCCCCTTGGGTCTAGTCGTACAAGATACCTTTTCTGTTCCGATTCGAAAATACAATATGGTCCCCAGACGGCCGTCTTGGGTTTCCCATGATTTTTTTTTATCGCGATTTCTCAGGAACTACTCCATGGATCTTTCACAAATTTGGTACACAGGTTCCCCTTGGGGTCTAGTTGTACAAGATAACTTTTCTGGTCGGATTTGGAAATCCAATATGGCCGCCAGGCAGCCATCTTGGATTTTCCCATGAAACTTTATCGCGATTTCTCAGGAACTACGTACCGCATGGATTTTTCTCAAATTTTGTACACAGGTTCCACTTGGGGTCTAGTTGTGCAAGATACCTTTTCTGGTCCGATTCGAAAATCCAATATGGCCACCAAGTGGCCATCTTGGAAACTTTGTTATCGTGATTTCTTAGTAAGTACTGCATGGATCTTTCTCAAATTTGGTACACATGTTCCCCTTGAGGTCTAGTTGTGCAAGATACTTTTCGGTCCGATTCGAAAATTCAATATGGCTGCACCTTGAATTTACCCATGAAACGATTTTATAATGTAATCTCAGGAAATTAATCCATGGATCTTTCTCAATTGTGGTTCCCATTGTGGTCCAGTTGTGCAAGATACCCTTTTTGGTGCGATTCGAAAATCCAATATGTCCACCAGGCGGCCATTTTGGATTTTCTCATGAAATTTGTTATCGTGATTTCTCAGGAGGTGCTGCATGGATGTTTCTCAAATTTGGTACACACGTTTCTCTTGGGGTCTGGTTGTGCACGATATCTTTTCTGGTCCGATTCGAAAATCCAATATGGCCGCCAGGCGGCCATTTTGAATTTACCCTTGAAATTTTGTTATCGTGAATTCTCAGGAACTACTGCATGGGTCTTTGTCAAATTTGGTACGCAGGTTCCCCTTGTAGTCTAGTTCTGCAAGATACCTTTTTTGGTCAGATTCAAAAAACCAGTATGGCCACCAGGCGGCCATGTTGAATTTGCCCTTGAAACATTATCTTGAATTCCCAGGAACTACTTCATGGGTCTTCTTGAAATTTGGTACACAGGTCCCACATGGAGCCTAGTTGTGCAAGATACCTTTTTTGGTCCGATTCGAAAATCTAAGTTATGCTTCAAATTAATACGGTATTCCCGAGTTGTGATGTTGCATCACAAGAGTCGACGGATCAAACGGCGGGGCATATTCTAGAAACTGAGCATAGAGAATATCCATACCCTCACCTTCTATATCAAGGAGTCCAAATGATTCTGATTTAAAATGTATTTCTTCAAATTTTAAATCAGTTTACTTTAGTCCATGCCGTTGCAAGTGAACTGCCCAACCGTTTCGTCTGCCGAAGGGTTGGCTACACGAAGGGAAGTCACTCTTATAACGTCACAACTCGACAACTGTAGACAACTGCGTGTTTTGATCCAAGGGAGATAATCAGGATTCAGACATTTTCAAAGTTTCAACATTACTGCACTGACCGGATGATCCTTCAGTATTAAGTTGTGTACCATCTTACTATTTTCGAGCATGGTATCTTGAAAGAGATATATCAAACTAGCCCAGTAAACAGAACAGAATTAGCATTCGTTCCTAATTATAAAATCTTTGGTATGTTTCATAGCTCATGCCAAAGTGTCAAAGAGAGTTGTCTTCGCTTCCAGTACCCAATTATGACACATGAAAACAAAATACTACAAAACGAAGATGTAGGATCCTCGGGACATCTTTCAGACTAATTTTGCTCATTTCACTTGTACTATTACAACCGACATGAAGTACAGTTTCTAGAAATCTTAAAACAAAATTACAAATCAATTGTTTGTTCTCAGTAACAATGGGCAAAAAGATCCTCTTGTCATTAGCTTAAAATGACTTCAGGATTTCTCGTTTAGATTGGCCTTCTAACTCCCATGCTATTGAGCGAAAAGTCATTAAATTGAACAGAATGATGTAGAACTAATGAGGCTTCTCTGATTTATTCCAAGTTTGCCGCGTTTCAAAGTTGTCCTTCCAATTTAACCTTCGTTTTTTTCCAATTATTTATCTTTGAACTGTCATAAAATCATTTCCAGGATGAAATTTAAACAAAATCAGGCACACTTATTTTGTATGAAAAGTATAGCTATCCCGATAGTTGGTCATTTTTTTATTTCTTCATTCAAATATTCACTATTTCGTCTAACATTTGGTGAAAAACTGAAATCAAAATTCTAATTAGAAGTGCTTCAATATTATGATTAAAAATTTAGTTTCCGAGGCACTGGAAAAATTAAACAGATTGCCTCATAGGTGGTCCGATATCCAGCTGGGAAGAGACTAACCTTTCACACGACTGTCTATTGTAAGTCGTTAATATCTGCCTGAGTGTGTATTGTATTGTTAAATGACTCGCAGGAAATGGCCACCCTAATAGTCTGTCGTAAGAATAGAACAACACTTTGCATGGGCTTGGCTGTTATTTTTGTCTGTTAAGTTATTAAGTTATCCTTTCCAAAACTCATTTCTGCAGTATTTTGGTAAGCTAATTATCTAGAAGTCCTACTCATTTACATTGATCTACCCCCTTCTGTTTAAAACCATGCAAACATCCATATTTTTGTTTCTAATTATAATATATACATATGAAAGTGTACTCAACGCAGTGACACTTCGCTCAGACACCCGCCGTAAAGTGATCCGCACAGGTGTGAACATTTCTCAGCAGAATAAGTTTAGCAAGTTTTTAAAGTTTAAATTGGATTTTAAACCGCCTTGATAAATAAACTTAGTGTAATTGTTATCCAAAATAAACAGGAATTCAAGTTGGCCCCACAAGACAGATTAAAAATGTATTTGACAATAGAATTCAAGCAAAAAATTAGGATTAATTCATCAGATGTTTAGCTGAACATTTTACCCGATATCGAGCCTTTCATTTTATTACAAAATCCCAGATTTAAACGTTTATTTCTCGAAAAGTATCCATGGTACGCTTTCGAAATTTGGCATGCTTGTTACTTATAAGGTGATCTAGTAAACGTAATCTCACTTTTTGTAAGTTCGGCTTAGTTTTTTGATTATTCAACTTTTAAGATAAATTGCCGTAAAATAGTACGTTTTTTCAATTTATTTTAGCAAAATAGCTGTAAAAACAAACAAGGCAAAAATTAGAAAAATGAGATAAAGTTTACTAGTTCGAGTTGTCTCCTTTCAAGGTATACCATCAAAGTTGAAACAAGATCAACATTTTTCATGAAATTTCAATCGAAAATGGACGCTATTGTTTTCATTTGAATTTTTTAAAATTGGAATATTTTCTACAGAGTAGCAGTGTCGGTTATACAATGATAGTTATCATATAGTTGGAATCCCTACGATGTACGCTTTCATAAAATATATAGTTTATTATGGTTATCTTGTATATTTATTAATACAGAAGACAGATTGTCGCGGGGGTACAAAAACTGCCTCTAACTGGATAGCTCTCCTTAATGAACACTTTAGGAGTTTTAGCAAGGATATATGAAAGCTAAATTTGCACAAACAGCTCCGTCTAAAATAAAATATTTGTAGTGACCAGAAGAACAAACTTTTCATTAATTTCTGTAAATTCCTGAATGAATAACCGTAAGAAAATATATTACTCGTTTGGTGATTTGAGCAAAAACTGAGAAGGTATCGAAAGTCTATCGCTAGAGGGTCATTGGAACCTTAATCAGTGATAATTGTGCTACACCATGTCTTCGTAGCATGTGACAACAGGTGATAATATCAGCCATGGTCGTTGTTGAGGCCTTTATCTTAACACTTCCCCTTGCTATAATATTCTCTTGGGCAATCCTATCTTTTACATAGCATATACATGTAGTGTATTCGTATATACTTTGTATACGCTGTCCTTTATGAAGTACTGGAATTGACATGATTTTATATTATGTCTCTTCTCAATTGTATAACATCATCTTAGTGAGCTTGGCGCATGTATCTCTCCGTTCATATTAGATCGACCTCTATGTGCATGTATGCCTACAATCCACTCATTGCATTTGTACCTTCTTCTGTTACATGTAATGCATGTTTGTATTTTATAAATACCTACACAACTATAGTGTTTCAGGTAACTCCCTACACCGCTCTTCCTACTACCAGATTTCCTTGAAACCTTTCCTATCAATTAGCAGTTATACATATCAGGTACAAGCGTCGAGTCCGTCATTCAATATTCAGCCGTCGTCTAGTAAAGAATTTCCGCGTTCATAATCCAAAGACCTAATTCATATAATAGCGTGAGCACCAAATTACAAGAATAAATCATAGTATACATAAAACTCCTGCAAGAGAGAAGCGGTCAACGGTTTTTAATGATGCCAGCAAGATAAATCTGTTTTACTGATCAGTATGATCAATCCATGATTTTCGTTGTGAAGTCGTTATCTAGAGTATGTTATATCTCAATCACGTTATCTAGAGTATGTTATATCTCAATCACGTTATCTAGAGTATGTTATATCTCAATCACGTTATCTAGAGTATGTTATATCTCAATCACGTTATCTAGAGTATGTTATATCTCAATCACGTTATCTAGAGTATGTTATATCTCAATCACGTTATCTAGAGTATGTTATATCTCAATCACGTTATCTAGAGTATGTTATATCTCAATCACGTTATCTAGAGTATGTTATATCTCATATCTCAACGTTATCTAGAGTATGTTATATCTCAATCACGTTATCTAGAGTATGTTATATCTCAATCACGTTATCTAGAGTATGTTATATCTCAATCACGTTATCTAGAGTATGTTATATCTCAATCACGTTATCTGAGTATGATCAATCCATCTCAATCGTTATCGTATCTAGAGTATGTTATATCTCAATCGTTATCTAGAGTATGTTATATCTCAATCACGTTATCTAGAGTATGTTATATCTCAATCACGTTATCTAGAGTATGTTATATCTCAATCACGTTATCTAGAGTATGTTATATCTCAATCACGTTATCTAGAGTATGTTATATCTCAATCACGTTATCTAGAGTATGTTATATCTCAATCACGCTTTGATTGGGCATGTTTATATGAACACTATGAGGATCATGAAATACATGGGTTCATATGGTCCCTAGCCCCGGGTTAAGCGGAATTAGACCATCGTATTTTGCTATCAACATGCGATATGTATAGCCAAATTTGCGAAACTTCGAGTGGAGGGGCTTAATGATATAGTCCTGTTTTATAAGTTCTGCAATTTGGTTTGTGACGCTGATTAAAATCGTCACATTTAACATAGGATGTAGCAGATACTACTAGGCGAGATATGTATAGGACATATGCAGTTTCCTCTGGTATATTACTCTCCAGAATAATCATCTCTTTTTCCAACTTCAATTTTATAGCCAATCTATCAGCTTCAGTATTGCCTTTGATGTCAACGTGACTTGGCACCCAACAAAATACAATATCTATCTATTGATCAAATCTGGTGTCATATAATTGTAGAATTTTTAAGATGGTGGGATGAGTTGAATTTCCACTTTTAATTGCTTTAAGGCATGATAGTGAATCTGAGAATATGACATATTTTTTACTTTTAGTGGATCCAATACCTTCTAAAGCTGATAATAGAGCTTTTGCTTCCGCAGTAAATATGGAACTTTTACCTGGCAGACGATACGTTTTAGTTTTGGAACTAAAGATAGTAGCATATGCTACTTTCTCACCATCTTTAGAACCATCTGTATAAATAGCCTGATGTGATCTGTATTTCTCTCTCAGTAGACCAAATTCTTGTGTATACACGAGCTGGCTCGTGTCTGCCTTTTTATATTTAGTCAGTGAAATATCTACTTCTGGCGTGGCTAACTGCCATGGTGGAGTTGGCAAGAGCTCGTTAGGTAAAATTTGACTAACTTTAATACCAGCTGCTACAAGATGTGGTTTCATACGGATTCCAAGAGGTGGAATAATCGAGGGTTTCTTTGAATAGAAATCTGCGTACTGAGGGTTGAAAACACAGTTATATGCAGGATTTGAGTGGTTCGAACGCAGTTTTGTGATATATTGCAGCGATAATTTAATTCTCCGAAGTTCTAAAGGAAATTCATCCGCTTCGACATACAAGCTTTCTTTAGGTGATGTTCTGAACGCACCGAGGCAAAGTCTTAGTCCTTGATGGAGAATAGGATCTAGCTTTGCCAAGTTTGACTTGCTTGCACCATTGTAAACAATAGAACCATAATCGAGTTTGGAACGAACAAGTGATCGATATAAATGAAGGAGAGTTTGCTGATCTCCCCCCCACTTATAGCTGGCAACTACTTTCAACAAATCTAGAGCTTTCGTGCATTTGGCTTTTAAGCAATTTATATGTGATTTGAATGTTACTCGTTGATCAAACAATATGCCTAGAAATTTGACCTCTTTTACTACTTTGATTTCAGTTCCATCTAATTTAAGTTCTGGATCTTTGTGCTGGAAATATTTTCTGCAAAGGTGTATACAATTTGTTTTAGCTCTGGGGAATTTGAAGACACCATTTCTGAATTCTGTTTAGACAAAGTTGTAATGTTCCCTCAATATTGTGTGTACATTTCCCACTACACGATATATTGAAATCGTCTACAAAAAGTGAGCCATCAATTGATTTATTCAGAACTGCAGCCAAGCTGTTGATCTTGATACTAAACAGAGTAGTAGACAAAATACTGCCATGTGGGACGCCCTGGTCTGGATCAAAATGATCAGACATAGTTGTACCCAAACGAATTTGGAATTGTCTATCATTCAAAGAGTTGGAAATAAAAACGGGTAAACGGCCTTTTAATCCCATATTTTGAAGATCTTGAAGAATCCCGTATTTCCATGTAGTATCGTAGGCTTTTTCTAAATCAAAAAAGATAGAAACCACATGTTCGTTCTTGGCGGAAGCATTCTTAACATACGAATCTAATCTGACTAAATGATCAATGGTACTTCTATTTTTACGGAAACCAGCCTGAATATCAGTAAGTTTCTTTTCAGTTTCCAGGTACCAAACAAGGCGATCATTTATCATGCGTTCCATTGGTTTGCAGACACAGCTAGTCAGTGAAATCGGACGATAATTACCAGAGTCTGTATGGTCACGACCAGGCTTTGGTACTGGTATAACTAAATGGCATTGCGCCATGAAGGAGGAAAGTCTTCTCTATACCAAAGTCTATTGAATATGCGTAATAGGATTTCTAGAGATGATTCCGGTAGATGTTTCAAAAGCTGATAATGAATATTATCAGGGCCTGCAGCAGAATCATGAGCTTTCGTGAGAGAAGCATGAAGTTCTTCAATTGTAAACGAAGCGTTATAGCCTTCATGGTTACCGGAGGTGAATTTAATTTCATTTTCCTTTTCTCTTTTTTTGGAAACTTTGAAATTTAGGTACATACTTTTCTGATGAAAAGTTTTTGGCAACTGTTTCTCCTAATTTATTTGCAATATCTACTCTGTCAGTAATAACCTGATTTTCATCGTTGAGATGATGAATGCTGGACTTGGAGCTTTTACCTTTTATTCTTTGGATCATATTTCAAACTTTTGTTATAGGAGTATGAGTATTTATCTTAGAAACATAATTTCTCAAAGAATCACGTTTATTCTGCTTCATGGTTCTACGAGCTTTAGCTCTTGTAACTCTGAGATCTTTCAAATTTTCAGGATTAGGATGTCGGCGGAAATATCGTTCAGCCTTCTTCCTACATTTTCTTGCTTCTTTACAGTCATCATTAAACCAAGGTTTCTTAATATGTGTAACTCCTGAAGATGTGGGAATGGTTTGGTTGGCAATTTCTATCAACATATCTGAGAATAGCTGTATAGGATCTGAAACATCAGCGAAGGAGACTGATTGTAGTTTTTGTGAACAAAGTTTTTCAAACTCGGGCCAGTTTGCTTTCTTGAAATTAAACCTTGTAAAATGAGGGTCATCAGCTGAATGAACAACTTTTAGGACAGTTGGAAAGTGATCACTTCCACAAAGGTCATCATGAACAGACCAAGAAAATACTTCAAGAATAGGAAGGTCGCAAAGCGAGATATCCAATGCTGAATAGGTTCCATGAGCCGAGGACAAATGTGTATAAGAACCATCATTAAAAATACACATAGAATTATTTGATATAAAATTTTCGAGAATTTTACCTTTACAATTGTCTTCATTATCCCAGAGGATATTACGACCGTTAAAATCACCCATCATTAAACAAAGTTTCGGGAGCTGATCGTAAAGATCATGAAGTTCATTAAGCCGGAGACTACCAGAAGAAGGTATGCACACCGTGCATAATGTGAAAACGGAATTCAAGGTAATACGAACTGCTACAGCTTGTAAATCTGTCACTAAATCAACAGGACTGTGTAAAACGTCCATTTTAACCAATATTGAAGAGCCGCCTGTAGCTTTTCCATTTTCGTCTAAAGCATAGGAATGATAAGGTGTGTATTGGCGGAATTTAAATTGATCTTTATCTGCTTTCTTCAGAAAGGTCTCGTTGAGACAAAAAGCTGATGGTTCATAATCTTGAGTTAATAATTGGTGTTCATTTAAATTTGGCCAAACTCCTCTGCAATTTGGCTGAGCCAACTTTAGTCTGTATATAGAAATAAAACACAAAACTGCCCAAGCCAAGATATATAAGGTTAGCTTAGCCATTATGTATGTTTTATTTTGGGTAATTCTGTTTTATCTTTCTTTTTATTTTTCATTTGTTCTCTCTCGTCTTTTTTACTTTTCTTCTTATAAACTTCTTTCTCTCTCTCTTGTCCCGACAAGTCCTTCGACCTTTGGTTCAAGGAAGTCTCGCCTTTTAACGGACGATCATTACACTCAACATACTCCTCATCAGAAAGCATGGGTGACTCGTTGGTAGGAGTGGGAGTAGCATCGACTATTTTAGGCTCTTTGCCGGATTCGATATTTATGGTATTCTCCTTTTTCTTCTTTTTTCTGATTCGAGGTACCTTTATTACTACAAGAATGTTGACTACTTTCTTTCCCTGTGAACTCATTCATTACTTCCTCGTTTGGTGTAAAGTTTACATCTACACCGCAGTGAATAGGATTAATGAAGGAATCCACAGACTGTACAGGTGCATCCTGACCCGAAACACTACCAGTATCTGGTAAGTTGTCACCCTTCAATTCAATTTCCGGAGTTAATACTATGTCAACACTTTCAGTCTGATCAGAAACAGACTTCTGATCACTTGACTTGACTTCAACATCATCGCAAACCTCACTATCACTGCCATCTTCATCTTCCGAATTACAACCTTCATCCATCGCGTCAACGAGATAGTCGTAGTGGTTTGAGGTTTTCTCTTTGCTCCCGGCGGAGACTATCCTCTGATGACGTTCGGTGGCCTTGCCATCACGGCCTACAGTCTTCCATAAATCTATATAGTGCTGTTGTTTTTGCTGGAGAGCCTCGGCGGAAAGTCCTTTTCGAACTTCTGCGGGCGAGCATCTGAGGAATCATCTATTCTATCGTTAGATACGTTATCGTCAGGAACTTGTTTGGCCAGGTTTTTTTAAGATATCCTTCCTGATGACAAATCAGGCATGTATTTTTCAAAGGACACCTCGAGTTCATGTGATCTTCTAAACCACAAGTATCACATGTTTTTACTTGACCGTTATACCATACAGGAAGTCTCATACCTCCAACTAAAATAGAAGAAGGAATAGTACGTTTGAATTTCGACATCCAAATTCTTCGAACTCCTGTCTCAAACTCTCTATCAAACGAATAGAACTCTTTTTGTACAGAGAGAACATCACCATAAAACTCAAAAGCACTTCTGATCGCAGAATCTGGGAAATCGCATGGTCCTTTCATATTTACTAGCAATTTCCCTGGATCTATTTCCTCAAAATGGCCACGTTGATCTCCAACGCGAATACCTTCCAGCACTAGGCGAGTTTTGGCAATTTCATTTGCTAGTGTGACGTTCCACAGGGTATTTGATACCTGTACTAGACCTTTAAGGACTGACCGTCCTGATCCAACAGTGTCTTTTAATGCGCGATATATATCAATCGCATTAGCTTTCTCTAGACCTTGAAGTTTTAGGCTCAGTGACCTATCAAACTTTCTAAAGGCCATAGTGAAAAAAGTCCCACTAGAGAATCTCAATACAATTACAAACTACAAATAGTAACACGCACAAACCCCAACAGTGTGCCTCCCCACAGAGTAAACATTGCCTACCCCCCGAGGGACCCTCACTCCAAAGGTAACGGTGAAAACTGTATATAAGCAGTACAACAATACACTCTCTCTGAACCTCAGGTCTCGGCCGAACAATAACCCAGTTCTAAACCTGGTCCGTTGCTGGATAATGCCGAGGAACAAAAGAACAGAGAACAAAAGACTCGCTCAAACTTGTACTCTGAAGCTCTAGCCTTCAGTATACACCTTCAATATGTACATGTATTTAGCCTAGCTTGATATACGCAGATATGTGCAAATCGACCAAAGCCAAACTGAACGAAAAACGAACCAACCACAAACTTGACCAAGCCAACAAGTAAATATATATACACCAGCAAAACACGAAATATTTACAGACAGCGAACAAACAGAGACGAGGGAGACAGAAAAAATCCCACCGACCCTCTTGGTCACAAAGACCTAGACGGTAGTAATGGCGGCCAGTAATGGCAGATCTCTGCCTTCCCAAACCAAGCCAAACTGACTAAGTCAGAAAAACGCCCTGAACAGCAAAAGCAACAGAGAAATAATTCCAAACTTTCACCACAGGTATTTGCCAAAAGTATTCACGAAATATATTACACAAATATCAGTGCTAAGATCAGCTGAAATCCGCAAAATTAGACAAATTTCTCGGAGCGAAGTGAAAACACGTCCGACTCCCAATCTCTCTACATCCGGGCTCCCTTCTGAGAAGGAACTAATAAAGTGCAGTAACGCCCACTATGGACAGGGGCATGTACATGTACATTTATTTACTGCACGTTTACACTAAACGAAAGATGCGTTTATCATACATTTAGTATATTTAGAAATATCTGGAAATATATACCACCCAAATGTACTGTAATGTTTGGTTTATGTGTGGCACATGTGGCCCAAAGCATCTACCATATTCAGACAATTCATTTACAATATGTTTGTGGGGTATTCGCAAACATTTCCAAATATACTAAATGTATGGTAAATACTTTTCGTATAGTGTTATTTGTCGTCATGAAACTGATGTCCAGGGTGGTATCTGTAGGAGATCTCAGAGGTTAGGAGGGGATACGGAAGGAGCAGAAGGGTAAATCCCATTAGTACTAAATTGAAAATCGGTGATCACCAAATAACCTAATGATATAAAACAAAAAATAGCCCTTATATTTCGATCAAATCATAGGAAAATCAAGAAAAACCCCGTTACATTAGATACTTCTATATAACTGACTGTCAGGTTCCCTGAAACTATGAATGTTTCCCTCGAGAAAGACCCTAGTAACTCGCATTAATGATGCTATTTGAAATTGCTCAGAATTCAATAATAAGAAAAGGTGTTCATCAAGCCCATACTTTTCATATGAAGAAACACGATAGTGAAAAAAAACGGGGCTTACTGGACCCCTCTTAAATGGAGGACAATTCTTATGAGAATATGTTTGTGGTTATATTGTTGATCTGCAAACGTTTATATTGAGGAAATTTCCTAGAATGTCAGTTTTGTATAAAGTAGATCAATTTGAAAAGTTATTGCTCAGCAATCCTATCAATCATTGGCATTAATTTTTGTTGGCTGAATAGGAATATTTTGGGGCGTTATTGTTTCACAATACTTTCAGCACATCAAAGGGTAAACGGCTTCATGTAAATTAAAATATCGGGGTCAGCAAATGTCTTCTCAATTCTAACAAACCATGGATTTCTCGATATATTCCTAGTAATTTATATTGAATTAAGTTGGTTGCAATGGCAGTAAATTGTGTCGAATATAATGTTAACGGAACCGCAGGTCAGTTAAGATAAATTCACTAAATCCATAACCACTAAAATAATGAACTACTCAAATTCAATGAAGTAATTTGACGGGAACGAATTCACATCCGGAGGCTATAGTTGTGACTGTGAATTGTCGAACTTTATCTCTACACCTTTCTACACATACTGCGACTGGAAATCTTGATAACTTGGGTAATGATGACCGTAAAACACTACTGGTGAAAGAACCTAAATATAGAGAGTCAACTTGATGAAGCTCACCAACTGCAAGCTTGTTGTTACGATCCCCAATATTGATAGAGATTGTCTTCCTGAAGAGAAATGAATACGGAAAGACCCCACCATTCTGAAAGTTCTGGCAGACATAGTAGAGTAAATTCGTTATAGTTAGAACAGGCAAAGCCACTTATAAAATAATATTAATTTGTAAATAATAATATTACTATATTGTATCGTCTGCGAAGGCAGACTTACTCTTCAACGACATCCACTACGAAAGATGTATTCAACAAACTCAAAGTATTTCTCAAGACCTAATCCTCTTCTGACAGTTCACAATAATACAGTAAAACTTTACTGGACATCCAAAATGTATAAAAGGTCATACCCTGCAAGATTCATAACTGGTTTTATAGAAATTGTACGACCGAACGTTTGTCCATCTTGCTGACACAAACCCTACGGCAAGTAAATCAGCTCGGGAGAACTACTGTGCTGTCATTAAGCAAATTATGATGTTGATAGTATGTGGATGCTAAGAACGTTGAAAGCTTTGCGGCACAATTTGATCATATGGACACGTGTCTTACAGGCACGTATCCGCCTCGGATTCTCTCTCTATGTGGAAATGTGGATATCGTAATCCACGAAGCTTTCTCAAGTTCAACTTAAAATAAATGATATCATTAACAGAATGATTATTTTATTGATCTTTTTAATCTATTTTAAATTTGGCAACATGCACAATACACCAACAGCATATATGCGTTTCAGAGGGTACTAATTTCTACCTCTTTTGGTTGACCTATATTTGTTCTCTTATGTATACGACTATATGGAGAAAAAAATAAAAATAACGACAGATCAATTTTCGTTCATTTTTTTTCACCAGACGCTATCAGACAGAGACGGAAGTGCTGCTCTTTTCAACACAGTTTCACTTCAAATTTCCTAAACCACTTGTCAAGTTTACGGATATCTTTGTTGCTTCGGCGTAGCAGGGTCCGTCTAGTTGGAGGTCAAACGGTATTGAATTACGTAATTAGCCCAGGACTGTGGGCCCAGGACTGTGGGTCAACAAACAATCAATAGGGTATAACTGCCTCTGCACATAAATTCATAGTGAGAACAGAGAGTATCCACCCTCATACCAGGAACCCTAATATGAATTGTCTTTTGATGTTGCTGGCGTACTGACAAGAAAATCATATTACCCCACAGGCCAATATTCTGAGTGCATATATAAAACACTTACAAGAACCGACAATTACAAGCGTCTAGTCCATCATTCATAATTCAGCCGTCGTCCATTGAAGAATATCCGCGTCCATAATCCAAAGACCTATTCCATATTCCATATAATAGTATTTGCACCAAATTCAAAAAAGACAATCATAGTATACATAAAAATAGGCTAGTTTCCTGCAAGAGAGAAGCGATCAACAGTTTTCAATGATGCCGACAAGACATCATGATGTTCCAAAAATATAAAATAAAAAATATAAAATCCGTATCGCTTTGACCGTTTGCGTCTGAGTCATGCTTTTATTGTAGTTTTTCATGTGCACGCCTGGAATGGACGACTCTCGGCTACTGGATCTGGTATTGGATCCAGTTTTATGAACAGTGACGGCGGTACCAGTTTCGACCGTTATTAAGACGCCGCCTCTCCGGAGTCCTCGGGGTCTTGCTCTTAACCGCCTCTGTACTTTAATATATAAGTACATCCATATCGCAACATATTTGTACACATTATTCTGGTATTTTGTAAACACAGATAATACATTATTGCTTAATGCTTGGGGTTGTATAGACCGATACCGCGCAATCTCCCTCAAAAACACACACAAAAGAACTATTTTATCGGATTCCGCGGAAATTGTTCTACCTCAGTTTTTCTTCATGGACCCCGACGAGTTGGACCTTAGTGATCTCACCATGGGCATCTCCAAGGGCTCTCCTTACATGCTGTGAATTCTCCCGAGATTAATAAACATAAATAAAGACGTATTTTTACGTTAAAAAACTTTCTCTGCACTTCAGTGATTTTTCGGATTCGGTGATCATTTCCTGCAAACTGAATATTCTTAGCATGGAATTTCATTGGTAAACTGGAGGCTTGGAGCTGTTCGGCCATGCAACTTGTGTCGTAGATGAGTCGCATTCGTTTCCCATCATATATTCTACTTGGTGTCTTGATTCTGCTAGTGACTGTTAGCCACTACCTCGGTGTTTTGACCAATGTCTTTTCACAAGGAATAATGAGACTGATCACTATTGTGTAGTTACTGCGTATCTCAGCTATGAAAGGTATGTGAGATGTTCCGCTGCTGCAGCTGATGACCATACAGTACTGAGCAATAAGTCTGCCGAACCATCGAGGTACCAACCAGATACTCTACAGTTTCGTGCAGCCATATCTGTTCTTCATTGCTAACAACCTGTACAGTATGGATCTGAGTCACAGTTTCGGGACGGAATTGTTAGTTCTTGACTGGGTTGAAGTGCTCAGTTAATAACTGGCCTGACATTAGTATTTATATGTAATAATACTAAATAAACTCTACAACCTGGACGTTCTTAAGCTATAAACTGTCAAATATTTATATGGAACAATTCAGTTTGGACAGTAAAGAGTATGCCGTTCTTAGATGGACTTTGAAATCCTAACCTCTTGCAGCCAATGTTGTATTTCCTCATGTACATGTAGTTACACGTACCTATTCCTAGATTTTATTCGACTTATCAGTGTAGTGTTAGAAGTTGATTTTCCGGCGCAACTCCAAGACCTTATTTAAAATAGGAAATAACCTAAAATAAGTCGCAATGTAGAGCTGCAAACACGGGAACTTCTTTATTACACCGAAGTGTGTCTTCTCGTGATAAAATATACTGAACTACAAAACTACAAATCTACACAAGAAATCCAGTTGGAATTATGCACAACTTGGTCCGACAGAAGCTGGGTGTCCGAGTTTCTGGTTCCTCATAAACACAAATTGCATATCTTATATAGTCTAACTATAATACAGCATGACATATAGTGACTGCTATTCAAACATAGGTAACAAAGTATTTTAATTGTAATTGTTTCTCACTCCGTGAGTCTGGCAGACGGACTAATTCTCAAACCTGTCAAACTATCAAATAATAATAATAATAACAGCTGACCGGTCTGAGATCGCCATCTGTCTGCCACGAACCCGTGAAGTGATAATATTGTGCCATTATCACGGCGGGATGAACTTTTACTTAAATCAAATATCAGCATGCCGAAACATGACAGCTGGCAATAAAATACCCTTTGTCAATGTACATTCTATAAACAGTGAAATGTAACGTATATACAAATTGTAATTAGAAATGATAAAACAGGAGAATTTTACAGCAATCCAGTATGTCTAATATTAATTAACACGAGAGGAATAAAATGTAATGTTGTTGAACACTAACAGTGAATTCTTAAGTAATTATTATGAATTGATAAGATATGAGAACATGCAAATATATGTACAAATTTATCATTATAAGTGCTCAATCGTAAAGTATGAAATGTAGTGTTTGTAAATTTGAAATACAGATTATGAACGAGAAATGGATGTATAAATATCTCTGCCCATTAAACGGATTATAAACTGGATATATGTAACTATAACATATCCCTCTCGCTCCGCCAGTTTCGTCCTCGAAACCTATGTTTTGAGCGTGGGACTTTTTCATAAATACTAGATGGTGACAATATAATCCAGGTTTAAGATATGCAGGATCTCACTAGCACTATTAAGAAGCTGTGCCTATGGATGACGAAAACTATCATGTGGAATAAAATGAAATAATAGAAGCGTGGTAGTAAAACGAAATGCATACATAAGGAAGCATCTACATGGAAATTAAGAAGAATACGCATAAGTTATCGCCAATAGCCTTGATGTTGAAATTGCATTCGCTCACGATGTTGTAGCATATGATCGATGTGATGTTGTTCAGCATGTCGGCGAATGTCGTCTTGAGAAATGACATTACATAAAGGTTGCTCAGTTTTCACAAATGGGCGTGGTCCAGGAATGTCATTTTCATGGGCGGCTAAATATGCTTTCCCTGTGGCATCTAATTTCTCTTTTGCAATCCATTGCTTGGCCTGGGGTCCCAAACCTTGCCACTGAACTTGAAATTGTTCACAACCATTTTTTATCCTGCGTCGAGTGATTTTCTCTGTTGGTCGGATCGTAGGAACCCCGTAATATTCTTTCTTCCCTTCTGTGTCAGTTCTTTCCTTTATATACCCCTGCTGGATAGGGGTGACGTCTGTTACAGGTGAATGTTCACGAACAGGATGAACAGTTAGATCAGTTTTTGAGACAGACGATATGTCAACAGGTTGAAATGGTGTCACAGTCTGAGACGATCCATCTCGATATGTGTTGTCCGTTTGTGTCTCTTTATGTTCGATAGTGAACTCTGTTTGAGTTTCTGATGATTGTGTAAGAAGTGATGGATTGGTGACTGTACTGACCTGGGTGATATCCTGCGCCGGTGCAGATTTTACTCTCATCGCTGTGTTCTTCTCCTCGCACATACGATCTTTGAAGGCTAAGAATCGTTGATTGTCACGACGAACAGTCGACGGCGACTTACGTTTCACACAAGCCACACTGACGTCTTTCGGGAGTACATCCACGTTCCCCCACGTAAAAGTCACTTGAATGGCGTCACCGTTCGTGTGCTGCAAATTCCAGCTTGTCGGTTCAGCCGGCACACCGAGCATGTTCAATATCTGAAAGACGTCCAAGGTTGGGATCGTAGCCATCTTGAATTTCGGGGAGGAAGCTAGCTGGTTGTTGGTAGGCAGTCGCTTGGAGACTGAGCTTGAGGTAACCGAGATCTTACCACACTTCTGCACCAAATGTTAGAAGTTGATTTTCCGGCGCAACTCCAAGACCTTATTTAAAATAGGAAATAACCTAAAATAAGTCGCAATGTAGAGCTGCAAACACGGGAACTTCTTTATTACACCGAAGTGTGTCTTCTCGCGATAAAATATACTGAACTACAAAACTACAAATCTACACAAGAAATCCAGTTGGAATTATGCACAACTTGGTCCGACAGAAGCTGGGTGTCCGAGTTTCTGGTCTTTTTAAACACAAATTGCATATCTTATATAGTCTAACTATAATACAGCATGACATATAGTGACTGCTATTCAAACATAGGTAACAAAGTATTTTAATTGTAATTGTTTCTCACTCCGTGAGTCTGGCAGACGGACTAATTCTCAAACCTGTCAAACTATCAAATAATAATAATAATAACAGCTGACCGGTCTGAGATCGCCATCTGTCTGCCATGAACCCGTGAAGTGATAATATTGTGCCATTATCACGGCGGGATGAACTTTTACTTAAATCAAATATCAGCATGCCGAAACATGACAGCTGGCAATAAAATACCCTTTGTCAATGTACATTCTATAAACAGTGAAATGTAACGTATATACAAATTGTAATTAAAAATGATAAAACAGGAGAATTTTACAGCAATCCAGTATGTCTAATATTAATTAACACGAGAGGAATAAAATGTAATGTTGTTGAACACTAACAGTGAATTCTTAAGTAATTATTATGAATTGATAAGATATGAGAACATGCAAATATATGTACAAATTTATCATTATAAGTGCTCAATCGTAAAGTATGAAATGTAGTGTTTGTAAATTTGAAATACAGATTATGAACGAGAAATAGATGTATAAATATCTCTGCCCATTAAACGGATTATAAACTGGATATATGTAACTATAACAGTATCATCAGACTTGAGTGCACTATGTATTCAATAAACTCTCCGTAGCTTTAAAACTCTCCCCTTTTACTTGTTACATAAACGCATGATTCAATAAACTGACTCGAATTAATACAGGAATGGACTACGCCATATATCGGTACTGAACTTTACTGAACTCTCTCTAGATTACGATCATTTCTCCTTGGACCATAGTGGATTGTTCTTTGACCTTAAAAAATCGTTCTTGGTTATATTGAATCTCTGAATATGAACCATGTTTAACTCACCTTTTACTTTGGCGATCTTTGCTTGGACGCCACACTGCTTTCGAAAGCGAGCAGCCTAACAGAAGTACTACGACGACGTCTGCCACAATGCGTAGTTATCTCGCCCGCATAACGTTACTGGTAGAATACACGCGGAACATTTGCCCAATTTTCAATTGTGGTGAAATATGACACTTCAAACCAGAATGATATTTCAACACTAAGCATTGTGATAATAAATACATACAAATTGTTTTGGTTTGAGGTGTCATATTTTATATATAAAGGAGAATCCCTTTAGGAAATGTCTCTAAAATGTCGAAAGAGCACTTCCGACCGTTTTCAAACTTGAATAATCACCATTTCGCATGATATGAAACTTAAGCATTTTTACCGTTCATGACAATCACTTTGAGTCGTTTTACTTTCAAATGAAAATCATGATCACACCCGAAGGAATTATTCTCGGGTAACCATCACACAATCTTTACACCTAATTTTCAGCCTAACCACATCTTGGATTTGAGGTTTTCTCCTATCAGTTAGCATGCAATTTTGACACATCTCTACCAAAAATTACATGGTGACGGCCCAATTTTCTGTGGCTAATTTCATACAGTAATACATGCGGTAAAAATAAAACCAAACAAATAATGGTCACCATGTTAATGTTTTCTGAGATAGCACGTTGAGTGCACAATTTGACTGAACCTTAAAATCCTATTCGAATCCATGTTATTTCTCAGATTCTCAATCGTCCGAAAATGATTTATATAAATACAAGCGTCTAGTCCGTCATTCATAATTCAGCCGTTGTCCATTAAAGAATATCCGCGTCCATAATCCAAAGACCAAACAGTACGTCGTCAAAAAAATCAGAATTTTTGGATATGCTCTTTTTCACATAGTACTTAATATAATGACTGTTATTTAGAGGATTTACTATAAACTTTTTGCTTGCGAACGGTAACTAAGCCCCTTAAATACAATCATCTCGTTAAATGAAATATCCCTATATATGTTCTCTCGTGAATGATTATTAAGTTTATAAACTTATAAACTCATAATATAATAAACTCTCTCACAGCTTTGATACAGTGAGTGTCTGGACTTAATTGAATACAATCTGTACCTCATTGTTCTTCCCAAATTTTGATATAAAAAAATTCTGGCCTTTGCTAAACTTCTTCCAATATTCCAAGTTTCCATGTTTTTACTCGCTTTGCCCAGTAGATTATCTCCCTTTCCTTCGTTAAACGATAGGCATTTCTTTCAAAAAGTTCTAGCCTAGAATTTTGTGCAGCAAAATCCCTCCAATTTGATAAAGTTTAGTAGAGATAGTGATTATCTTCCAATAGGTAGACTATAATAAAAGTTTAATATTATTTATATGATCTTTCATGAATATGCTTCAAAATCAGGGTTATTTCCTTTGTTTTCTGGGTTATCAGAGAGCTGAAAAATGCTCAAGAACCTATACATTTTTGTTTGTTTTTCGTCTTGTTACATAATTATGAATGCAGAAACACACATTATTCAAATAGTTTAATATTATTATTTACCCCCATCGGTCTACCTTAAATAAATAGATCATCCCCGGACTATTGACGAACTGTCCTCGACAAGAATGAAATTCTCCCTGGACCCTATAGTCCTACACTGCGGTTTAATACTCCATGGGTATTCCAGATGTTCAGATGACATTGCACTCATCGCATTTGATCAAGTCTGATAATGACAGGGGCTATCAAAGGGGTGTGTGCATTGCAGACAATGAGGAACTCTATTGTTAAATCTGAGCTCAGAATACTACTGAATCTGGTTTATCATCTAGATAAGATTTTAAAGTTTTCCTGGATCAGCCTTCTTGTAATCCCACCAAAGTTCCTATCTTCTTGACATAGATAGATTACAGACTATCCTTTTGGCGGTAGACTCCCCAGCATAACCAGCAGAGAGCAATGAAGAGAAAGCTTTTCATAT
Organism: Hanleya hanleyi; assembly: GCA_036873755.1. Lineage (NCBI taxonomy): Eukaryota > Metazoa > Mollusca > Polyplacophora > Lepidopleurida > Hanleyidae > Hanleya > Hanleya hanleyi. Next base: position 120,842 of record JAVTVY010052051.1, on the reverse strand, counting down.
TTGCCTAAAATTGCCACCATACAGTAGAACAGGTGATGTAGACAACGCGATTCCGCTCTCAATCTTGTGGTTCGCTAGCCTTTCGGAAGGCCGAAATAATCACTTGGGCTGTCGTGGCAGCTGGCTATGTATGGGTAGCACTATACTACAAACTCTAGATGCACGTATCATGTGTATATGGCTGTAAGAGTACTGCCCCTTTATTTTTCTCTACAAACATTTTGCTTTCTCGGGCACAGTGTAGAAAAGTTAGTAGAAAGTATTTCTCCGTACCCTTACACTGAACAGTTGAAGTGCAATGTTCGATCTATGAGAGTGGAATCTGATCACGCGGGAGGAAATGAAGAAGGCTACTCGGCTTCTTACACTAGCCACTACTCGGCACAAACAGTGAAAATAGGCTTCGTGTCTTCGCCAGCATATTAACCCTACCTGGCCTGGGGGGGGGGCCATTATGGCCCCCCTACCAAACTTTCTGCACTATCTCCGGAACGGCAAAAAATGAAGAGCTGAAACTCCGTGACTTTATAGTTTATCTTATTGGGGTCATTTTGAGCCTATTTGCATAACCCCCCGAGCAGAGAATCATGGGTAAATCCAAGATGGCGGCCACGTGGGTACCAGAAAAGTGATGTTTTTGTCAAATTTCTTCAAAATTTCTGCTTTTCCTCAATGAAAAGTGGGCAAAACATATTTTATTTCATGTCACATTAATATTTGCTAATTTTTCGTACAGTTTTTGTGGAGAAATTGCAAAAATAAAAAATTCGGAAAATCTGACCGAAAAATCGACCAAAAATGTCGTTTTTGAAAATGACGTCATCAAAGCGGCCATCTTGGATTTTTTTACATTTTCTGGTAGAGCTTGACCCAGGGGTATAGTGTAATAAGTTTCAGCCCCCTAGCTCAAGGGGTAAGAAAAATAATTAGGGGGGAGGCCATTTCGGCCCCCCCCCAGGCCTGGACAGGTCCCAAAAAGCCCAGGCCAGATAGGGTTAACATAAAAGGCACAAGGCATGATTCACTATGCGATGTAGGGCAACTTTCCACAATTTATTTCCATGTGTTTCAGTTATGTCATTTGCGGGGGAGGGGGTGGGGAGTGCTGTTTTGGGGTATGTGTTTTAAACTCAGTGCGCCTTCATCCCTGCAGGTGAGCATTTTCCGATCCCTAATGAGATTGGATTTTCTTATCACAGAGATGCAGCGATTTGATAATATATTACAATCGGACAACCTTGTAGCAAGCCACCAGATACTGTTATGTGATCTGTACCTGGCGCGATTGTTTGGACGGCATGGCAGTAAAAGTATGCCGTCCTGAAATGAACGTTTAAATCCTATCTAACCTATACTATTTTTTTCTCAACCAAATTTACCCTAATGAAATACAAGCAGTTATGAACACAAAATTCCTCCTTTCTTAGTATCGAAAATTCTGTCAAAAATATCGTGCACTTGTGGTGAATTACGATCGTAGCGTGAAAGATATTTGGCGCTACATTTTGTAACGTGTGTCTGATTCTGCCCAACTCGGGGCTAGCAACCGTTTGTGCAGCATGATGTTCAAATGAACTTTATTTGGATACAGAATATTGCTCAGTGCTAAAAAAAACTATGTCAAGAACATCATAACGTCTTCCTGCCATCATTGAGAATTGTAAACCGTTTTGTTTCTTGCAGAACACCATCTTGACTTTTTTTTCAATCTGAATTTTATGTATATTTGGAATTGATGCTAATTGTCTAGGAACAAGATCTTATGATTATTGAAGCGGACATTCTTCGTGGAATAAGGCTGGATATATTGAATGCCGAATTTGACGCATATGTGCTATATCGTCACCCATTGATTATTGATCAACGCACTGGTTCTGGATCAACGCACTGGTTATTAATCAATCGAATGAATATGGCCAGGATCCACCAAATACCCCCCCCCCCCCCCAAGCAAACGCAAGATGTATTCAAGGAAATGTTCAGCAGATGCATATACTATTTCATATATATGACCACATGTTGGTTATTGATCGAGGCATTAGTTATTGATCACATCGCCTTGAACGTGGCAAGATCCGCCAGACCCCCCCCCCCCCAAACAAACGCAAAGGAATGATCCATTCATCTTGAGGCATGAAAATTAGATCTTATATCGTTTGAATGAGTCGTTATTGTGAGCTATCTTGTTTTGGTTAATGTAATGCTGAGTATAGCTCCGAATAAAGATTCAGATGCAAATGTGTGTGTTCTCCATTTCATTCAGTATTTAAATATCATTCGAAAACATTTATTCGAGCTAAATTAAATCCTAATAAATCTTGAAATATAGAACGTACTTTCAGGAGTTTACTTAATAATGATTATAACAAAACCTGTTCAAAAGTTGAGAGCGGATAATCTTAATATATATAATAGGAGTGCATCAAAGTGGATTAGGTTATCTCGTGGATCATGGATATCGTGTTTATTCAAAATCAGATATTGTGTCACTGATGGTTTTTTTTTATCACATTTTCGAAAGAACAGTGGGTTATTGTATTTACATGTGCGTTGAAAGATACACAGCGGAATTGCGTTGTTTCTGCACTAATCTCCACCATTATGTATATTATATCATTGTACCATGTGTGTATGGCTGTACGAGTACTGCCCCTTTATTTATTCACACATTTGTCTTCTTCGGGCACAGTGTAGCAAACTGTCACACGAAAAACAACCGTTTGCTTATGGACGAGGGCATGCGTTTGTGGACGACGACTGAATAATGAATGTCAGATCTGGTGCATGTACGATATGGTCACACGTTGGATATTGATCAAAGCATTGACTATTGATCATCATCTTAAACGTTGCAAAGATCTGTCAAATCTCCCAAAACAAACGCAAAGTGTAGTTAAGAAATAATCCATTCATCTTGAGGCATGGAAATTAACTGAACTTAACATCTGAATGGCAAATTGTATTCAAACAATGAGAGCGGATAATTTTCATATCTCAAAATGAGTACATAAAAGTGAACTAAGCTACTTGGTGGATCTGATGGATATTGTGATTTTTTAAAATCTACAATTGCGATAAATGATACTCAACGGATTTGCGTTGATTTTCACACAGGGTATCCTCCATTCTGTACATTATATCAATACTCATGGTTCACCTTCCTGGACAGAAAACATAGTTTAGTGAATTTGGAGCTAAGAGTAGGACATGGCATTTTGTGTACGGAGACAATGAACATGTTGAAGTACCGTTTGTATATTCTATATCAATCGGCGTAGCACATTTTAGGACAGCAATTGCTGTTTTATGTGTGTTTTATATTGTACTGTCCTTTCCATTTCCACAATAACGGCCTTCTTCATTGATTCACAACATAGATGTTCTCGAGTTGAATGGCCTTACCGTTAGATAGTTCGTGGATGTCTAGTGCCAAAAGTTATTTCCCTCTGTTGGTTTAGATATTAACATTTCAGTTTGCTAAAATGCTAACAATGGGAAAATATCGAAATAGATAGCTATATTCACCTGGCAAAAACAACAATATTTAGAATAAGCTCCATAAAGGGAAACCCAGATGGGTTAGGATTTCTTTAGGAGAACTCGCTCCAAATTCCGTCTATCGTGCGCAAATATAGCATTGAAAGAATTAAGTGGTCGCTGAATCTCAATTGATGATGAACATACATTGCATGTTTTGAACATTTCACGAGCTAGTGTATCGATCGACCCTCTTCGAGGATATAAGATTTTGTTCTTTGAGAGACATTTTAGAGGTTGGAAACTAGTAATCAAACAAATTATTAGGGATAACAACTTCTTTGTTTATTAGCTGGTGACGTTCCGCTATAGTTACTAACAACGATATTAGTATCTATAGCGGAACGAAAATACAATATAGGATATGTTTCACAGCTGGAAAACCTACCGTTCACAGACGTGAGAGTGAACATGTTCCAAAATTAATCTTCGAGGATTTGGCGTTTAATGTTACCTTATTTGAATGCCTACCGTCATATGCCCCAGTAGGATTTGAAAGAAAATACTTGTTTTACACAGATTTGTAAAAAGTACAACGGGATGGACGGTACTGAAACTCGTTTTGAACACGTTACTAATTAAAATATAATTCAACAAAGAGAAAAGAAAGGTAGAAAATGGGAAGTCAACTTAGAAATAAGAAGAAGAAAAAACACCGGAATCCTAAATACCGCTCAAAATAACTAGGAGAAAAGCCGACCAAGAGTTTTTATATCCTAGAGAAATGAATAGTAGGAATTTTTACGTAATAATAACACTCGAATCAACCCTCTATGGCGGAAAAGAAATATCTAATTTAAAAAATATTTTAAACGCACTAAAATAATTTTTCAGGGTCTGATATATAGAGCAAGTTGAACCAGAGACGATTGCTTCAATATATTTATGTGATACAGAATCCAGAAAAGTGTAAGGAATAATAACATACAACTATTACGGTTTTTACAACAGCGTGAACTTTCAACATTAGCAGATTACTTTTAGAATAAGAAAGGATTTCGAATGTTCATTCCATCGCAATGAAGACATTTTTCGGCAGTATGCTGCACTTGTCCATTACTACGGTTCTTATTCGAGCGTTATCTTTGAGCAGAAGCCGTTGTCTTTTGTTGTCAAATGTTTAGTCCCACCCAAGTGATGTTCATTTCCACCGTATATTTTTCGTTAATGGAGTTGACCAGACAATGAAACAATTAATTCATCCGGCACGGCATGTAGTGCGATGTCAAATTTAACTCAGTTGCCTTTTCAAAGAATGAATGTATGACGGTATGAATGTTGTGTGTCGAGCCGCAATCAGAAAGCAAATTTACTCGCATTTTAGTGCTGTTAATTATTGCGTTTTATAGTATTCTGTTTGTTGAAATACATTGCACTGTAGAACAGGAACGGAACAATGCTGGACAAAGTCTTTGCTGCCTTGAAATTAACATTCGACGATGTGTCTAAAAGTAAACGGCTATCATTGAAAGCCACACGCTCAAATACGAACCGTAATATTGCGAATGTTTTATGTTACATGCAGTGCAATAGACAAAAAAAATCGGTGTTAAGTCTTTCTAAACCAAAATCACCAGTCATATAATAATGTTCCGTCTTTTACTAACGAATTAGTAAAGCGACAGTAGTGATCATGGAAAATGGCAAAAAGGATAATTCTTTACAGTTGCAACCAATATTTTTTTTTTATCTCGAGAATAGAAACAATTTATCATTATCACTACACAGCATATACCGGCTTTCTGAAACCAATGCACGATGGCCTGACTATACTGTGAAATTGAATTGTGTTTACTAAATGTCATGGAATGAGTGCAACTTTCCAATATTACCTCTCCTCCCAAATTGATAAAATATATTAAATATGGCCTTGGTATATTCAATATGGAATGAGCTATTCTCTTTATTACATGATCAATATACAAGAAATCTCCTCTATTTTGCACATTTTCAAGGCAAGGATGAGCCGAGATGCAGTGCATATAACCAGATATTGAATTTAAAATGATTTTAGAAACGAAAGCTGTTAGCTTGGTGATTCTAATCAACAAGGGCTGATCGAACAGATGTTCATTGCAATATTTCGCTTGACGAGGAGGCAAGGAAATGGAATATAAAATACAACGCTTTTCTGTCGGGATCGTTATATAACACCACACCAACTGTAGTCTCCATACGATAAACACGGTCTGCTTCCACATTTCGTGTAACATGCAGACTCACACGCCCACAAAGGGAAGCATTTAATTGCAAGGTTGTTGTGTTTTACTACCCACAATCTTGTGAAGCAAAGGTACTTTCCAAGGTTAGCTATCGCTTCCGCTGTGTGCATTTCACCACTGTAATGGAAGAGCAGAATACTGCCGAACAAACTCTTTATTGCGATGGAATGAACATTCGAAATCCTTTCTTATTCTAAAAGTAATATGCTAATGGTGAAAGTTCACGCTGTTGTAAAAACCGTAATAATCAAGCAACGTACGCTCTAAACAATACAGAAATGATAAAAGTCCAGAATTTAACGGGTTCCCAGCCGAATTTTGTGACGTATTTTGGAAATACATGAGGGATTTGTAACAAAGTGTTCACTAAAGCCAAATAAGACGACAAACTCGACAAGAATCTGGCATCACATAATGTGACTTAAAAGCAAACCAGTACTTGCATTTCAGTTGTTGAATTAGTTAAGACCAGATAGTTTTTTCTCGGGCAAACTATGCTATGTCCGGTAGGCATTGTTACGTGTTATTATCCGAACTCTTACTTTTTCTCCAATAGCTCTATTAACAGAGAATCCGGAAGGTGTTTTGGAACATTAAATACAATATCCAAGTATATTGTAAACGGTAGTGCGCAAAGGTTCACAATCATGGCTCTTAACCGAGCAATATATGGGTTTAACTCCTGCTACAACTGTCAAACTGGTGTAAGTCTGTGAAGTTGAGCATGCGTTGCGGAGAATACGACGCCTATTATCTAGTATGGAGACTGGCATCTCTCTTTCCAACATAGAATCCATGGAATCTTCTATATGAAATAGTATTGTTATACATACCAGAAAAATGGAATGAAAATCGGAGGGTCAACATATCACGCTATGAGGAAATATAACGATAACACTGGATTTGTTTTAATAACGTTCCAGATTCTTTCTAAAATTTTTAGATTACACGTAAATAGCTCTGGTATAGCTCACAAAATCAAAAATGGGGTCAACGTGTTCGTTCTCTTTTTTAATGCACAACGATATAATTTTTTAGATTTTCCTATCCATTTTCATGTTATTTCTATTAAATTGAGATGAAAAATATTTATGAGATATATTGTTCTTCAACGATGAACATATACATTTAGTACAGCAAAATTGATTTTTTTTCTTATTTGAAATATAGTAGGATCAGTGTCTGAAAGGTAGAGAAAAGGAATTCGGAAGCTTTGAGTGTGTTTGTAATGCCGGGATAGATTATAGGTATGCAGAATAACAACAATCCATTCTGTATTTGATATTCATCATAGAAAAAATAAATAAAAGACCGGAGATTGATATATTCAATAAGATATTTCTGGTAGTATTAAAATGTTATGAACCCAAACTGTTTTAGAGAGAGAGAGAGAGAGAGAGAGAGAGAGAGTGAGAGGGGTTTAAAGTCGCGTTTAGCAATATTTCATCTATATAGCGACGATCAAACAAAATTCTAAGTATCCAAGTTAATAACTGAGTAATCTAATGTTTTAAAAATATGTACGTACATTAAAATTTATACAACAAACCGATCTCTCTTAAATAATCTAAAATACAATCTTCTTTTACCCAACTAAAAAGATCTTTCAAAGTAGCTGCTCGATAAAAATGTCTCTTTCAATCTTAAAATCTATACAGGCGATAAGAATATGTGTCACTGGGAATCTTCGTGGCGTGGAATAAATGTTGGGACTGGTTCCTTTGTTTTAGTTAATGTTCGTGTGTTAATCGTGTATGGCCGATTCTACATCGTCTAATCATGGCTTGATCCAAACGTTTCTGGCTGTACAGATGAGTATAACCTACAGGTTTTTGAACTCGTGAAGTTTGTTATTATCCATAGCGTCCCATAAAGATTGAAACAACATACGCACATATAGATGGCCTGAAATCGCTGTATGGGATTCCATCAGGATCAACCTCTTTATTTAGAGCTGCCTTAGTCATTTCATCAACTTCAATATTACCTTTGATGTCAACGTGACTAGGCACCCAGCAAAACACAATATCGATCAAATCTAATGTCATATAATTGTAGAATATTGAAGATGGCGGAATGAGGTGAATTTCCACTTTTAGTCGCTTGAAGTTTGTTATTAACCATAACATCTCATAAAGATTGAAACAACTTTCTTACATAAGCACAGATAGATGGTCTGAAATCACTGTATAGAATTCCAACAGGATCAATCTCATTATCTAGGGCTGCCTTAGCCATTTTATCAGCTTCAGTATTCCCTTTGATGTCAACGTAACTAGGCATCCAATAAAACACAAAATCTACAGTCATATAATTGTAGAATATTCAAGATGGTGGGATGAGTTGAATTTCCACTTTTAATCGCTTGAAGACATGACAGTGAATCTGAGAATATGACATTATTTTCCTCTAGTGGACCCAATACCTTCTAAAGCCGACAATAGAGCTTTTGCTTCTGCAGTGAATATCGAACGTTTACCTGGTAGTCGATAGGTTTTAGTTTTGTAACCAAATATAGTGGCACATGATACTCTCTCACCATCTTTAGAACCATCTGTATAAATAGACTGATGCGATCTGTATTTCTCTCTCAGTAGACCAAATGCTTGTGTATACACGAGCTGGCTCGTGTCTGCCTTTTTATATTTCGTCAGTGTAATATCTACTTCTGGACCCTAACTGTGTTATCAGAAACTGATATAACATACAGAACACATGAACTAGAAGTTTTTCACACGAATGGAAATAGTTCTGTGGATTTAAGAACATATTTAACATACAAACGAATGAAACTGAATTGGACTACAAGCGACTTATCGAGAATATACCCACAGATTGATTGAAACTAGGATTTAGGAAATCATACGTTAAAACAAGTTCAACCACAGTTTTCAACCAAACTGAAAGAAGCAACAGGAACTCAACTTGGCTGTGTGGTTTCTTGTTGGTTTGTCGCGATATGACTGAAATATTGTTGAAAGCGACGTTAAAATTGACTCACTCACTGACTCATTCAACAACAGAAGTAATCTTCCATACTTCCTATTTATTTCAGAATCTTAGTAAGACAGGAAACATCTTTTCTAAGATGGTTCAGAAGTGAAAGAAGGCGAGATATCCGACAAAGGATAATTTTTGGTTACTGTAAAGATTTTTGAATGCATTCGTGATATTAAGTATACCGTCGATATTATCTGATGTCAGTAGTGTATTTAAAAAAAATGTACACAAATGCGACAAAGCATCATAACAACAACATAAATGAGAATGAACCAATTTGGTAAGATGTGCTCTTCTGTGGGAGAATATCTCAACTAGTCAAGAATTCACATTGTGGTAAGATACAAGCGGCGCAGTCTTGCAACTGTATATGCCTTCTCATGTATAATTATGAAAATATTTATGTGCAATCCGTCGAAACTGTGGAGTACTGCCAAAAGACCTGAATGATTTCATTGGTGAATACGTTTCTATTTCATGGTAGTTTGAATACATTCACCTATTCTATTCGACGTATCTCATCCAATATTTGATATTTTTAACACAAAATGGAACAAATGTAACAATAATTGCAACAATATGGGACGTGAACCACATATGGCATGATCAGATTTTATGACAGGGCTAAGAGATCGTCAAGATGCAAAAAGTAAACATCTAACTCATCAGTGATAGCCAACCACTTAACGACTATTTTTGTACTGTTGCCTCTGAACTAGCAGACAAAATTCCATGTTCCAACTCTGATTTTAAATCATTCCTCGGGCCTAAAATCTCCCACAGCTTTGTTCTATCCCCTACTACTCCTGATTGCTGGCTTAAAAAGTGGCTCAGCTGGCAGAGACGGCATCCGTTTGTCACTCCTTAAACCCATCTCTAATCACATAGCTACACCTTTATCACACCTTGTTAATTTATCATTCAAGCTAGGAGAAATTCCCAATGTATTGAAGATGGCTAAAGTCACACTTGTGTTCAAATCTGGTGATAAAAATTTAACTAGCAACTATAGACCTATATCGGGTACTGCCCTGCCTTAGTAAAAATCTTTGAGAAACTTGTTGCTGTCAGAATGACCTCATTCTTGGATACTCACAATGTCATCTGTCCGAACCAATTTGGCTTCCGGGCTAACCATTCCACATGTGACGCAGTACGTTCGCTCTATGACAAATTAATTAAAGCAAAAGAAGAGAATAAATTCAGTGTTGCACTATTCCTTGATTTACCTAAAGCGTTTGACACGGTTAATCACGAAATTCTTCTTTCCAAACTCACACACTATGGATTTAATGGAGCAGCCAATGACTGGCTTCGTAGCTACTTGTCTGATCGGTGCCAATGTATATGCTATAATAATATCTTTTCCTCATATAACGCCATAACATGCGGTGTTCCACAGGGCTCTATCTTGGGTCCTCTCCTTTTTCTGATTTACATTAATGACATTCATAACGCATCTTACTTACTAGATATTCTCCTTTTCGTTGATGATACTAGTGCTGTTTATTCGGACTATAATCACGAACACCTATTCGAAAACAAGTCCAATGAACTCGCCAAACTTCACGACTGGTTCTCGTGCAATTTACTATCCTTAAACATAAAAAAAACACAGTATATGATCATTAAACCAAACCGGTGCGCCACACACATCACATCTAAGCTTACCCTCGACGGCATTGAACTCGAATGCGTTACAACCTTTATTAAAATTTCTAGGAATCCTGTTCAACGATAAACTAACCTGGCATTCACACATTGATTCCTTATGCTCAAAATTATCCAGAAATATTGGCATTATCAATAATATTAATCATTGTATCAATCGGAAAACATTAATTATGTTATATTACTCTTTATTCTATTCCTATATCGCATACTGTAACATGGTCTGGGCCAATACATATCCAACACATCTTCAACCATTAGTTATCTTACAAAAGCGGCTTATTCGCATCATTTCCTCCAGTTCACGATACGCCCATACTGAAAATCTATTTCCAGAACTGAGCATCCTCCCGTTACCTAAAGTAAATGACTACCTAGTTCTTAATTTTGCACACAAAGTATTCTATCATTCGGTCTTCCTTCCATCCAGCACACAAAATTACTTCACCAAACTATCAACTGTACATCATTATCCCACCAGGCAAGTGAACTTGAATCTGTATAGACCCTTTTACAAGTCACAACTTTCTTTCTACTCTACTAAAACAAAAGGACCACGCATTTGGAATTCTCTTCCATCCAATTTGAAATCCTGTCCCTCGAAATCAGTATTCAAATCTCGCTTAAAGTCGTTTTTGTTGGCACGCTAATTTAACTACCTGCCGCTCGTATCATAAAGTTTGCCTCTGCGTCAATTTCTGGTACTCCATCTTTATTCTCTTCATGACTTCATGATGCTGTATCTCAGTACGTTCTGTATATATGTATATACGAACTCATGTATTAGCGTATATTCATCTCTCTAGCTCTTAAATAACTCCTGTATATAATCATCGACTGCTACTTTTGAGGCTATATATATATATATATCTATGTTTTATTCACCGCCTCTAAGCTCAAAAGACCCTATTTAGCATCTACATGTTATTATACTTCTTACTTATTCTTACCATTTGTGCCGTTTTACATATGTATATATTCACGTACTCATTCGGGATAGATCAAGCCCTCTGGGGTTTTATTCCCGCCACATATGCGGCCATCAACTCTATACGATATCACTATTCTTATACTATACTGCTGTACATATATGGTGAATAAACTCAACTCAACTCAAGAGTATTAAGACTACAGCAACGTGAGATGCTGCTATTTTGCCGGAATGGTGCTTATTATGGACCCTATTTGAGGACAATCTGCACATAACACGAATCTCGCGGAGTTGCTAGTTTTCAGTTTTCAGAAGACCTAGCAATCCTGAAATGTAAACCGATAATTATTACAGACATTTAAGTTTCGTGTGGAGACATGCTAAAGGAGACTCGAATCCAGTTTCGTGGTTTCTCTGCTTGCCTCTTGGATATCAACAAAAGCAATCTATAAAATTATGTTGAACCAAACATGAATAGTTTCTGTAGAAAACATGTATATGAATATTGAGTAAAGTGTGGAACTGAGCAATCAGTTTTCGGAGAGCAGTCAGTCAAAAAATATTAGCATAGTATTTCGCAGCTATATCTCAAAGTTATCTCATTACAATTGCGAGTGGAATTTGTCTGAACGACATTTTGATAAAAAAAATTCTACCGATCATTGTTCAGTATTAATAACTCTCGATTATCAGTTAGAATCTTTTAGGAATTACGTTGTTTGTATTTCTCGTTCCGTATAATTGGGATACGAATGGTTTTCCTCGAACCGATAAATCAAGAATTTAAATTGAAGAAAAGCCCTGAAACTGAAACTGTGTCATACACTGCAGGATATTGGCCAGAAGACCTTTGCTAAACAACTATTATGGCTGTTGCTGCTACACCAGAAATATGAAGAGTTTGCAATCTTCCCTAATATTCCTGCTGAGTAGTCCAATGATATAGAGCTCATATCCATTCAATGCGTTGGAGCGTGTTATTGTCTACTCTCTCAGCTATCTACTGCGAACTGATAGAAATGATCTTGCACTTCGTGAGAAAGACGGGACCCCCATCGAGACCCTTCCACAACTTATGATGTTTGACCCAGGGTGTAACTGTCTCGTTTCCGAGACTGCACTAGTCTTACTACTCCAATGGCGAAAAGCATAAATCCACTGAACAGGCAAAGGGAACCAATAATGTTCAGAGGAATCCGGTATCCTCCTGTGATGTCTCTCAACCAGCCTAGAAATGAAAGGAAAAACAACGATAAGAATCAAATTGATGATTCGACCGGAAAAAGTACCACACCAGTACTCTACAACATAGTTAGTGATATATATGTGAAATTCGGAGTTTACCTTGCAATTATAAGTTTTCTCTGTCATGTTTTGCTTTTGTCTGAGAAAATTATAATGTTCTAGGGTCTCCGCGCGCTTGAAATTTTGACCGAATCACCAGTAGCCATGGCAGTATATTAATGGGTCATTCATAACCCTAGTAGGGTACTATTAAGCGCTTTGCGCTGAATGAACATGAACGGGATCAGGTTCAGGAAGGGAGTAATGTCATCAACGGCAGTTACATCGCCACCGGAAGTGACATCATCACCGGACGTGACGTAACGCCAGAGCATGAACACGATCAGGATCAGGGAGTCACTAGTGATGAAAGATCAGGAGCGTAGTTGTAAATCAGGTTGGATAATCATAAACAAAGGGTTAATGGATAAGAGAAGGGCATTATAAATAATTCGTGACGGGTGAAAAAGTGAGTAACGCATGTGTAAAGAGTAAAAACAAATGAGCAAAGGGTAACAAAGTGAGTAACATCAGTTTGGGTTCAAGGACTCGACCAATTAGAAAGAAGTGGTGATGTAACTATAATATTTGATACGTGCATATGTTCGATGATGTGATACTTAGGGTACAATCCGTGTCCATTGATGCGAGGAACCGTACGGACCCTTGTAGTTTAATCAAAGAGAGACTCCCTTACAGTTCCCACTTCATATCTAGGTGTTCGACTACCGTGTGAACATTCCGCTAATCAATATGACGTACACGCCACCCATTATCTATCATCTATCATGTGAGTGTAACATATAGAGAAAATAATTTTGCATAACCTGTTCATACCAATCGCTATTCCAATACAGATGTATAATAAAGGGCTGTGTGTTTACATGAGTGATGTTGTAAGGATATGTATAAGGCGAGATAACTATATTTTGAGTGTAAGAGACCATAACGCGCATGCGTAGCTCAGATTTATAGTAGTAAGACGATCTTGTTTGAGTATCTTAAACAAAAGTCAATCAGTAAGATATTCCAATTTTATTCATTAGATTGGAAGTACACGTATTTTTCCAGTATCGAAATATATGTATGAGTCAAACTGGACATTGGTTGGGGGGAGGGGGAAGCAGCTCTATTGATAGCCATAAAAGGATATTCTAGAACACATTGAGAAAAACAGATTGATTATTTGATTATATAATAGTTCTACAAAATAAATACAATAGCAAACTTTCTCACACGTAATTCGTTCATATTATATCTAGTCTATTCATAAATGTATGCATTTTTTCAAAGAGTGAGGATATATTGGTGAGTGATGATATATTGGTGAGTGAGGAGATATTGGTGAGTGAGGATATATTGGTGAGTGAGAAGATATTGGTGAGTGAGGATATATTGGTGACTGATGATATATTGGTGAGTGGAGATATTGGTGAGTGATGATATATTGGTGAGTGAGGAGATATTGGTGAGTGAGGATATATTGGTGAGTGATGATATATTGGTGAGTGAGGAGATATTGGTGAGTGATGATATATTGGTGAGTGAGGAGATATTGGTGAGTGAGGATATATTGGTGACTGATGATATATTGGTGAGTGAGGAGATATTGGTGAGTGATGATATATTGTTGAGTGAGGATATATTGGTGAGTGAGAAGATATTGGTGAGTGAGGAGATATTGGTGAGTGATGATATATTGGTGAGTGAGGAGATATTGGTGAGTGAAGATATATTGGTGAGTGATAATATATTAGTGAGTTAGGATATATTGATGGGTGTTGATATATTGGTGAGTGAATATATATTGTTGAGTGAGTAACTAACAAGTTTCTGGTAGTAAATAATTATATGCATTGTTAAGTTTCTTATAATTAAGATATCTTTCAGCAATTCTTTATATTTTTTCATTCATATTTTTCAAATCATCAGTGTTTGACACATTCATAAGCTTACAATTTCTCTGATATATTCTTTCTCAACTATCCATGTACATGTACACGTCCAGTGTACATATATGCTATCCATATACATGCATATCATCCATGTATTATGCGAGATATGCTAGATGACATGGAGAAAATACTTTAAAATCGTGGTATAATAAAGTACATATTTTATTTATCACATAGTTACATAGAATTTCAGCACAAAAAATAACAGAATTTTCTTATAGAACAGTGAGATTCCACACAACATACTTAATAGCACCTATAAAAGACACCTTTGTGTACCGTTCATCCTACACGAAGGTACCTCTAAAAAGAGGTTTCATATGGCAGGTATTATAAAGTAGTACTCGTATTACACTTCGTCCCCTGTCGCACAGGTATATATTCTGTAACAAAAGTTATGTTATTTTTGTGTTGAAATGTCAACATGTAACTATTTGATAAATAAAACATGTACTACACCATCCCACGATTTTACAGTTTTTTCCATTTTGTTTTCCGTATCTCTTATGAATGATGGATGATGTATATGCGTACATGGACAGATTGGACACATTGTAAGCTGATGAATACGTGTCGGACACTGATGATTTGGAAAATATGCATGACAAAAGCATGAAGAATTGCGGAACGAAAGTTCATTTATATCAATCTTCAGAATTATTCGATGACAGAAAGTAGTTATTTACTCATTCACCATTATAACCTCACTCACCAATACATCCTCACTCATTAAACAAAAATTATACATTAGTGAAACAATGGAGTACATTTTAAATGAATGAAATATGCACGAGAAAGTTTATTATTGTAACAATGTATGCGGATTATACCCAAAGTATCACATGATTAAACACGGTCACATAATTGATTCTGATTGGTCGAGTCCTTGAACCTAAACAGGTTCGATTCATTTTTTGCCCTTTACTCATTCTTTTTTCCTTCTTTAACTCTTCTGTTTCGATCTTGCATCCCTGCTATCGTGATATTTGTGCTGTTGTGTTACGTTCCTTCTGGTGATGATGTCGAGTCCTTGAACCTGAAACGGTTTCATAATTTTTTTTACCTTTTACTGTTTTTTTTACCTTATACTCATTTGTTTATCCTGTACTCATTTTGTGTATCCGTTACTCATTTTGTTTACCCGTTACTAATTTTTACCATAGTCTCTTATCCTTTACTCATTTTGTTACCCTTCGGTTATCCATTAACCCTTTGTTCCCTGATCACCGATTATGATTATCGAACCTGTTTTACAGCTTCACTCCTGATCTTGCTTCCCTGATCTCTCGCTGATCCTGAACCTGTGCATGCTCTTGTGTTACGTCACGTCCAGTGATTATGACACTTCCGATGATGATTTCGCTTTCGGTGATGTCACTTCCTGTACTGATGTCACTCTCGCTGATGACGCCGCTCCCTCCCCCCTAAACCTGATCATGATCATTTGGCACATTGCTTAATTTTACACTAATAACCCGACGAATCACACCTCATGACCAACTATCGTAAATAGATGAAATTCGCGCAGTTTGCAGTAAACGATAATTATCATTTGGCATATTGCTTAATTTTACACCAATAACCCGACGAATCACACCTCATCACCAACTATCGTAAATAAATGAAATCCGCGCAGTTTGCAGTAAACGATAATTATCATTTGGCATATTGCTTAATTTACACCAATAACCCGACGAATCACACCTCATCACCAACTATCGTAAATAAATGAAATCCGTGCAGTTTGTAGTAAATGTAAACGATAATTGTTCTGTCTACACGCCGTTTTATTATATCCATCCATAAATGTAAGATAATTTGGCCTTGGTCAATGCGACGTTGGTCAAGTCAACGGAATATCTCCTCTGTCTCGCCCAGTCTGCATCATTTATGAACTGGTGATGCCAAAACTTATATTGAATAGGCTGTTTTCTGATGTCGATGTGTCTTCAAATACTATCATATGAAGATTCTATCACAGAACATTCAATGTATACACCTTTGCAATAAAAAGATCGTGTGGGCAGAGTTAGTGTATGAAGAGAAAAAACACTGCAAGAGATATCGGTATCAAGTGAGTACTCACCTACGATCGGACTTCCTAGTATCATTCCGAAGCCACTAGTACAGAGACCCATTCCCATGGCCTTAGGAAGGGCTTCCCGTCCGAAAAATTCAATCGTTAAAACAGCTCTGCTACTGTAGTTGATCCCAACCTGACATCCGACAATGACACTGAAGATGACATGTGACCAAAATTCTGCAGCCAGAAACGAAAGGAAAACCACCAGTCCTAGGATGAAGTGTGATACCATAACAAATTTGTATCGCTCAATCAGTCCCAAATCTCCAAACCAGCCAATGAACACACGACTACCGAGGTCACTGGCACCGATTATGGACAACAGGAAAGCCGCCTGAGTATCTGGAATTCCGGCGTCTTTGAGGATGGCGGGATAAAAATGAATAAGGCATTCGAACGATAATGCGGCGGAAAATGAATAAATTAGAAATAAGACAAAAGCTGGATCTTTGAACAAAGCCAGGCCAAATATCTCGTGAAAGGAAACTTTTCTACATTGTCCTATTGCTTCGATTATGAAAAAATCTCGCAATGTTTGGGAAAATGACTGAAAAAGCGTAAGCTTAGTTTTACTTGATTGTTCATCTTCATTCTGTAAAGAGATACCCTTTTCTTTACTAGTCGACATCCCTTGGCGTCCAGGGTCAAGAGGATCTGGTTTAATCGTTGGTTCACTTGGTCCTGCTACTGCAGATTCCGCTTTCCCGTCAATATTTTCGGTCTTTTCATAACCAACATTGATATAGTCCCCATACTTGCGATTTACATCCAAACATGTCTCATCTAGATCGCTTATGCCTCCTGTTTGTGTCAAAAGTCGGGGCTTGTGTGCACTACATGTGATATCATTTTCGATTGGTTCAATTTCGAATAGGTTCGCCTTCCTAGAATGTGCACTTGCAACTGGCCCGCCTGCGAAGTATTCTCCTCCGTTGGCCTTCACTCTGTTCTGTATAATTTGAGTGGAATGCGCTGTGGACGGATCGGGAACTGGTCGTATCAGTGCTGCACACACGAAGGTGTTCAGCAGAAATGCACTTACAATCAACAACGTTCCTCGGAAAGTGTACTCATCAATTAAGAACCGAATTATTGGTGGCAGAAGAAGAGTTCCAACGCTGGAACCCGCCATTATAATGCCATTTGCCAAGCCTAGGCGTTTTTTGAAATACTTCCCCGCAACCGAAGCACTCACAGCTGTTCCTATTTGAGAAGAAACACCTGTAGCAAAAGATAGAAAAGGACAAATGTTTATGGTATGTATGTTAAATAGCTACTGCATTTCATTCTACAGTCAGACATTTGCTATGGCATGACAATTAAAACCAGTGGACGCAATATGTCGGAAAGCCGATCTTTAAATTAAATTTAAATAATAATGTAACAATGATGTACCCTCAACTATGGAAATATCCACGAGATAACTCAAACATATTTGTCAGGGTCTGTATAGAGAGTGGTTCATTATTGAAGAACCTTACGGATTTGAACCTTTTACATCAGCAATGAAGAAATGGTTCCGAATACACCTTGACTAGCACGCTTATGTGAAATCAACACAAGTCAAATGCAGGTGTTCATTGGGAGATTCCATTTCACAAGTCTGATGAGGAAAGGGACATCTGCTTTCATACAAGTAACAATCGAATAAAACAAACATATGAATTACAAGATGAAATTTCTTTCTCAAGTTAAACTGTTGTTTCCATCGTATTATTTTTTTGACAAAGTGACGCAAAAAGACATATATTCACGTAATTATAACACAGCTGACAGTATCACTCCCCATTTGAAAGATTTTTCAACAAAGGGGTAAAAGGATGTAAGAGTTTATCATATTATTTCAACATTTCATTATAACTATTGATGATAATCAATTTGAGTAGTGCAATAGAATAGAAATAATGTTTTCATAGGCGTGCTTAATGGTTATTTTAGGCAAAGTTAGTTTGGGAAAGTTAATAAATTTTAGAGCGCGGGCTTCGCTCTTGTCCTAAAATATAAACTTTCCCGAACTAACAGTGCGTAAAATAACCATTGAGCACGCCTATGAAAACTTTATTTCTTAAATAAAACATAGGTCGAGCCAATTTCTCCGGAGCCTCTCATTCCTTATCCTCATTGCTCGTCATTTATTCTCTCTATTTGCACCCGGATAGTCTTAATCATATTGTCTTCAGAAACCCTTACTCCACTATACTTACTAGCATCCTACACCCTTTTCATGTAATTGAAAATATTTTAAATTAAGACAGGATTGAATATGTGATCCAGTATTCAGACCTACCTGCACCAATGCCTAACATCACTGCGTGCTCGATGTGAGTGGCGAATGATGTCGCGAGAAACCCAATGGCTCCAATCAGTGCGCCAATTAAAAGAAGACCTCGCTCATACATAATCCCTCCAAGGGCTGTGCTCAGAAGTATGGCTAAAACGATAGCGAGAACTGTATTTATTCCATGTTTAGGTTAAATAGCGGTCATAAAAATCTTAAAATAAGAACACAACGTGAAATTTCAAATCATTTCCTCAAACGCTCTCACAAGGGCAATCAAACTGTTATGTATCATCGAGGTATTTGAACAATCAAAGTATTTATCATAAAAAATAGTCCAAATCCAGCATCTTTGAAGTCTTGCCTACATCATTGAAAACTGTTGACCGTTTCTCTCTTGCTGGAAACTAGCGTATTTTTATTACGGTTTTTACAACAGCGTGAACTTTCAACAATAGCATATTACTTTTAGAATAAGAAAGGATTTCGAATGTTCATTCCATCACAATGAAGGCATTTTTCGGCAGTATGCTGCTTTTGTCCATTACTACGGTTCTTATTCGAGCGTGGTCTTTGAGCAGAAGCCCTTGTCTTTTGTTGTCAAATGTTTAGCCCCACCCAAGTGATGTTCATTTCCACCGTATTCGTTCATGGAGTTGACCAGACAATGGAACAATTAAATCAGCCGGCATGGCATGTAGTTCGACGTCAAATTTAACACAGCTGCCTTTTCAAAGAATGAGTGTATGACGGTATGATTGATGTGTGTCGAGCCGCAATCAGAAAGCAAATTTTGTCTGTTAAAATACATTGCAGTGTAGAACGGGAACGGAACAAAGCTGGACAAAGTCTTTGCTGCCTTGAAATTAACATTCGACGATGTGTCTAAAAGTAAACGCCTATCATTAAAAGCCCCACGCTCAAATACGTATACTATTATTTATTCTTTTTATTTGGTTCTAATACAATCATGTGAATTAGGTTTTTGGATTATGGACACGGCAATAGACGAGGTCTGAATATTGAATGAGGCTTGTATATTAAAAATTTTCGTTACCTTTCACACGCAAAAACGTTCACGGTAAAGACCCTGAATTAGTCTTATAATGAGGTACTAGTTTTGTGGACTGATAAGGTATATTTTGACCATGTTGTTTTTCATATAAATTATCTTAACTAGTATGAATGAGAGAATCTAAGCAGTAAGGTGGATTTGAATGAGATTTTAGTTTAGGATTCAGTCAAATCTATGCACTCACCATGATATATTAGAACAAACTTCAATTTCTGTGCTTATATTTTTATCGCATGTGTTACTGATTGGAATTATCCACAGAAAGGGACTTTCGCGATTCTGATTTCTGACAACAGATACAAATGCCGAAATCGCATGTTAAAAAATAGGAAACCACCTAAAAGTTGAGGCAAAGTTTGAGTTTTTGCCTCAGATGATTGAATTGTTAGATGTTTCCACACTTCTGAGGAATATGCTATTCATTCTGAGTTGATGAAAATGCTCATTTGTCTATAAATGTCGGTTTTGTGGGAAATTTGGTGGACTTCCGATAAGTGATAGGTAACGAAAGCCTTTAATTTGAAAAAGAGACTTTGATCAATGCAGCATATGAGATAATAGCAATGTGATCTCAGTAGTATATAAAACGGATTACGAGTCACATTGACCTACTTTTTTGTTCCCCCCCGGGTAAAATTTGTGGCGGAAGTGTGGCGGGGTTTCCCAGTGGGGGATTCCCCAGTGGGGGTTTCCCAATGACGATCACGTGATCAAGGCATGTCCTGACTTGTTCTGGGTTGTACAGTTCTGCCATACGGAGGATGGGTACTAGTATTTCGCTGACGTCCTAGTAATAAACATAATCTATAGGTGTTGTACCATGTTAATAGGATCAGTCTAGCATCTGTACCACCCTAGGGTCGAGTGTTTATTGTCCCGTGTATCTCCGCAGAAAATCAACAAACAAAATGGCGGCTCCAGGATGGTGTGGGGACGCCCTTGCCACATCACGGCGTCGATCCTAACCACAGCGCCATCTGCACACACTGACGCAAGGGAGACAACTCGTGTGGACCAACCGTGTGGAAATAGCCGTGTTGGAGCTAGGGGAGCCACTAATGGACCAATGGGGTCGAGTGAGGTATCAAAGTGAAGCTTAGGTGAAGGGGCATCTAATGGGCTGGGTGTGGGATTGAAATATCGGCATTGTGCGCATGCGCGGTGGCCCAAGGGTATGGAAATAGCCCTTTTGGAGCTAGGGGAGCCCCTAATGGTCGAATGGGGTCGAGTGAGGTATCAAAGTGAAGCCTAGATGAAGGGGTATTTGATGGCTGGGTGGGTGCATGTAAAATTTTTCCTGAAAAAAAATACGGAACACGGACTTTATCGAAAAACCTGGGAAAATGCCTATATGGGGTATGGGGGGTATATAGGTCGCCGGGCTTAACGGGGCTTGTCTATCAATAGAGTTATCTCCTCCTAGTTCCAGGGTGGGGGTATGTAAAATTTTTCCTGAAAAAATACGGAATACGGACTTTATCCTAAATTACGGGAAAATGCCTATATGGGGTATGGGGGGTATAGGACCATCCTGGGAAACGTACTTCTATACATTTGCGGTAGGGTTGTGGGGTCTCGTTTTACTCGTCTCGTCATTTAGAACATGATAAGAAGTGTCCCCGTGCGAATCGGTGAAATTTTTGAAAAAAGTCACCGAGCCCCATATAGTCCCATACTGAGGGTATAGGATCAATGTTTGTTCCCCTGGGAAACGTACTTCTATACATTTGCGGTAGGGTTGTGGGGTCTCGTTTTACTCGTCTCGTCATTTAGAACATGATAGGAAGTGTCCCCGTGCGAATCGGTGAAATTTTTGAAAAAGTACGATATAGCCCCATATAGTTCCATACTGGGGATCGTTGCACGAAACTTGCGTAAGTTACGATCGACGTTGGACTTACACCTGCGTTGCGCTCACACAACGCCCGGCTCTACACGCGTTTCACGAACCTGGCGCAAGGCAGACGTAATTACATCAACATTTACGCAATGCGTAAGTTTCAGATTTTGGCCTCTGCAATAAATATCACTTGGAATTTATGTTTAATTAGTATTGGATACAAAGTTTCGACCAGTGACTATAATCGTAGCCGACAATGGACTTTGTAAATATTTAACCTTGATAATTACACGTCAGAGCAATCTGCGTTTGAGGCTAAGGATCGTAACTCTTGTATTCGCTTTTTTGTGAAAGGAGGTGCGAAATACTGCGCATTGTCTTCGAGAGATCGTATACTAGGGAGAGAAAAAGTAAAAGAACGACCATTTTCTGACTTCAAAAGTATTGTACATTTTATAAGATACATAAAATTTGACAACTACGTCTTTAGATTAATCTACTACAGGCATGGTTACATGCAAGCGAAGTTGCGCTCACGCTAAGCATACTCTCGGGTAGACTTAAAGTTACGCAATAACTTACGGCTTTGCGTAAATGTAAAGGCTTTGTGACACGGGTCGGCGTAGCTACGCTCACGCTAAGTATGACTTACGTACGGACTTAGGCTTACGCACAGTTCGTGCAACGGTCCCCTGGGGTATAGGATCAATGTTTGTCCCCCTGGGAAACGTACTTCTATACATTTGCGGTAGGATTGTGGGGTCTCGTTTTACTCGTCTCGTCATTTAGAACACGATAGGAAGTGTTGCGGAGCGAATCGGTGAAATTTTTGAAAAAAGTCTGGGTAGGCCCATAGGCCTATACTGCATGGCTATGGGTGTATAGGCCCATACGGGGTGGACATGTTGGAGTCTAGGTGAGTCCCTAATGGTCCGATGGGGTCGAGTGAGGTCTTATTTTGAAGCTCTCGTGGAGGAGCACTTGACTACACTAATGGTTCGTCCGTGTTCAATAGTCTGTGCATGCGCAGCCTGGCCCGTAGTATAGAAAACAGGCATTTTGGGTGCTATGTAGGGGTGTGTTTGGGATAGAGATGGGCTATTCACGGTTCGAATGGGTCGTGTGAGGTGTCAAAGTGAAGCTTGTGTGGGGTAGAGTCAGAATGGTGTGTTTTTGAATGAAAGTCGCGTCAATCTGCGCATGCGCAGTTGGTTGTAGTAAGTAAAGTGGCCATTTTGGGGCAGTACATGAAGGTATTTGGGGTCGAGATGGGCTATTCACGGTTCGAATGCGTCCTGGAAGGTGTCATCTTGTAGTTCTCGGGGTGTACATTCCGATTTAAGGGATGTCCGCGTCATCTGTGACGTCATCGGTGACGTCATCGGTACGAGTAGTAGCGAAAGTGGCCATTTTCGGGCAGTACATGAAGGTATTTGGGGTCGAGATGGGCTATTCACGGTTCGAATGCGTCCTGGAAGGCGTCATCTTGTAGTTCTCGGGGTGTACATTCCGATTTAAGGGATGTCCGCGTCATCTTTGACGTCATCAGTGACGTCATCAGTACGAGTAGTAGCGAAAGGGGGCATTTTGGGTGCTATGTAGGGGTGTGTTTGGGGTAGAGATGGGCTATTCACGGTTCGAATGGGTCGTGTGAGGTGTCAAAGTGAAGCTTGTGTGGGGTAGAGTCAGAATGGTGTGTTTTTGAATGCAAGTCGCGTTAATCTGCGCATGCGCAGTTGGTTGTAGTAAGTAAAGTGGCCATTTTGGGGCAGTACATGAAGGTATTTGGGGTCGAGATGGGCTATTCACGGTTCGAATGCGTCGTGTGAGGTGTCATCTTGTAGCTCTCGGGATGTAGATCCCGATTTGAGGGTTGTTCACGTCACCTGTGACGTCATCAGTACGAGTAGTAAGTAAAGTGGGTATTTTGGGGCAGTGAAAGGAAGGTATTTGGTGTAGAGATGCTCCATCCTTGGTCCGAATGCGTCGTGTAAGGTGTCATGTTGTAGCTCTCGGGGTGTACATCTCCATTTTAGGGATGTTCGCTTCATCTGTGACGTCATCGGTGACGTCATCGGTACGAGTAGTAGCGAAAGTGCACATTTTGAGGCAGTGCAGGTAGGTGTTTGGGATAGAGAGGGACCATCCTTGGTCCGAATGCGTCGTGTGAGGTGTCATGTTGTAGCTCTCGGGGTGTACATCTTCATTTTAGGGATGTCCGCGTCATCTATGACGTCATCAGTGACGTCATCAGTACGAGTAGTAGCGAAAGTGGGCATTTTGGGGCAGTGAAGGAAGGTGTTTGGGGTAGAGAGGGACCATCCTTGGTCCGAATGGATCGTGTGAGGTGCCATTTTGTAGCGCTTAGGGTGTAGATTCCGATTTAAGGGATGTTCGCATCATCTGTGACGTCATTAGTGACGTCATCGGTACGAGTAGTAGCGAAAGTGGGCATTTTGGGGCAGTGAAGGATGGATTAGTAGTATGAAAGCGCATGTCGAGCCCCATTGACCTTGCGGCGCAATGCGCAATGAGAATGCATGTGTGTGTGTGTGTGTGTGTGTGTGTATGCGTCTGTGTGTGTGGGTGTGCGTGCATGTGTGTGTGTATGCGTCTGTGTGTGTGTGTATGCGTCTGTGTGTCTGTGCACGTGTGCTTGCGTGTACGTGTGTGTGTATGTGTGTGTGTGTATGTGCGTGTGTGTCTGTGTGTCTGTGTGCATGTGTGCGTACGTGTGTGTGTACGCGCGTGTGTGTGTATACGTCTGTATGCGTGTGTTTATGCGTGTGTGTGTGTATGCGTCTGATGCGTGTGTGTGTGTGTGTATGCGTCTGTGTGTCTGGGTGCGTGTGTGCATGCGCCGAGTTCTAAGAGCCCCGGAGAGAGAACAACAACAACAAGGATGACACATGAGAGAACAACAAGAAGTTTTTGTCATATAGTTTATTATCCCCAAATTTTACATCATACCCAGGCTGGGGGAGCCGCCCTGGGTATGTTTAGTATGTTCGCATTCGAAATATCAAACACCGTGTTTTATTATTCAACGCATCGTCACATCAGGCACAAGTGTTTACTGAGCTCAAGTCAACGATCAGCATGTAGACATAGAGAGTATGTACGGCATGTTGTGGTATTCATC
Source organism: Hanleya hanleyi (assembly GCA_036873755.1). Classification (NCBI taxonomy): domain Eukaryota; kingdom Metazoa; phylum Mollusca; class Polyplacophora; order Lepidopleurida; family Hanleyidae; genus Hanleya; species Hanleya hanleyi. The sequence goes on along the minus strand of JAVTVY010052051.1, from coordinate 95,824 downwards.
AGTGCATGGGTGACGCATTCACCCGATGGGTTGATTGGTCGTCTTGGTCACGAAAAACGTAACATTGGTTACCCTCTTTACCACTCATTGTGTGTTGGGGCGTTGACGATGTGCCCATCTCAAGGCATCCAATTGTTCCACTTGGGCCAGCATCGTCTCTAGCGACGCCCGGTGAATGATGGTAAACGGCAGGTCAAACACAAGGTTGTTGGCACTGGGGTAACAATACCGTAACTGGTCCGTCCTTTTGTGACGTAAGATGTACCCGAAAGCGACATTCAATTTGAAGGCCGTAGTTTGATCTTCGAAGATGGCTTCCACGTAGCTGCGTAGACGGGTGAGTTTGGTCAGTGGGAAATTGTAGATATCTTGAATAGGGCGATGACGGTGGAAACAGTACCGTGTCATAGACCAATGGCCCCGATCGTCGTCACTCACTGGATGGTTGTCCTGTAAGAGATCGCCAGGAACATTTATGGGCTCGACCAGAAAATGTTCGATGTTGTCAGGCGAATGACTCGAAACCGTAACGCTTGGGTCCGGCTGGATATCCAGGCTCTTCTGAACTGTGGGTATAGGCGGGCTCTCCGTCATCGCATCACCAGTGGCGTTCGTCTCCCCGGGCTTATCTTCACTGGGCCTGACCTTCCGCGGCTCCTCTATAGTAGAAGGTTGTCGCGCATACCGTGGTGATGGACTATGAATCAAACGTTGGTGCCGTCTTAACTGACTGGGTCGTTTGAAGAGTTGACCACATTCATTACATTGTTCCGTCGCACCCTCGTGGAGTGAGCGTTCATGGCGCAGTAAAGCATCTTCCCGATTAAATGACCGTGCGCAGGTTATACAAGTATATCGTGCACCGTTGTGGATGGAGGCCTCGTGTCGTCGCAAATCTTCTGGGCGAATAAACTGCTTCTGGCAAGTTGTGCAAGTGAACATCTTGGTGGTTGACAGAGTATCCGATGAAACGACCAGGCCGCTTCCCTTTTATAGTACGCTAGCTGGTGATCTATTTTTAGCACACTCAGTTCAACTACCCCAAGTCGAGGACCAGACATATAGAGTATGTAGTGCATGCTATGGTATTCATCAGTGCAAGGGTGGCACATTCAGCCGATGGGGGTGGTCGGTCAGCTTGGTAACGAAAAACGTGACATTGGTCACCCTCTCTACTATCCACTCGGTGTTGGGACGCTGTTCATAGGCCCATTCCAAGGGATCCACAGTGTCCAGTTGGGCCAGCATCGTCTCTAGCGACGTCCGATTGGTGATTGTGAAAGGATGGTCGTACACTGGGTTGATGGCACTGGAATAGAAATAGCACAATTCACGCGTCATATTATGGCATAAGATGTACCCAAATGCTACATTTAATGTGAAGGACGTAGGTTGGTCATTGAAGATGGCTTCCACGTAGCTGCGTTGACGGGCGAGGTCGTTCAGTCGGAAATTGTACAAGTTCAATATAGGGCGATGACGGTGGAAGCAGTGTCGGATCATGGACCAATGGCGTCGATACATCTCACTCACTGGATGATCTTCGGGTAAGAGATCGCTGGGAACATCCACCGCATCTCCCAGAAAATGTTCGTTGTTGTCAGGCGTATGACTGGAAACAGTAATGCTAGGGACCGGCTGGATATCTAGGCTCTTCTGAGCTGTGGGTATAGGCGGGCTCTCCGTGATCGCATCACCAGTGGCATTCTTCTCCCCGGGTTCATCTTCAGTGGATCTGTCCCTCCTGGGTGCCTCTTTAGTGGAAAGTTGTCCCTCATGCCGTGGTGACGGACCATGAATCAAACGCTCATGCCGTATTAACTGACTGGGTCGTCTGAAGAGTTGACCACATTCTTCGCATGGACGCTTGCGTGGCCCATGAATTGAACGTTCATGGCGCTTTAAATGATCTGGGCGCTGAAACGACAGTGTAGGCCTACATATCGTACAGCTATACCGGGCGGTTCCATCGTGCTTGGTAGCCTCATGGCGGCGCAAGTCGTGCCGGCGAGTGAATGATTTCGAGCACGCAGTACAAGTGAACATCTTGGTGGTTGACAGAGTGTCTGATGAAACGGCCAGGCCGTTTCCTTTTTATAGCAAGCTAGCTGTTGCTCTATTTTTAGCACAATCAGTTCAACTTGGACGACAGCGACAAGAACCCGGATGTAGGCGTGTGTGTATGTGTGTGCTTGCGAGTGTGTTTCTTGGATCGGAGCTCTTGGAGCTCAAAGCCTGTGGAGCTCAGAGCTCGGAAGTGACATTTGCATATGACCTCTGTGAGGTCACTTCCGCTTCCGTTCACGTGACCGGCACTGACCTTTGACCCCGGCGGGCGCTGATTTAAAGACTCTACCACCACCACACACACCACCACCGACTCCACCAACACCACCGCCGCACACCACCAACACCACCACCAACACCACCAACGCCACAATCAACGCCACCAACGCCACCACCAACGCCACCAACGCCACCAACGCCACCACCGGGCATTGACGGGCGTCAACGCCCGGTGGTGGTGGTGGTGGTGGTGGTGGTGGTGGCCGGAACTGACCTTTGACCCCGGCGCGCAAAGGTTTCCACCGGTGGAAACCTTTACACAGCGCGCGCCGAACTGCCCCAAAATGTGCACTTTCGCTACTACTCGTACCGATGACGTCACCGATGACGTCACAGATGAAGCGAACATCCCTAAAATGGAGATGTACACCCCGAGAGCTACAACATGACACCTTACACGACGCATTCGGACCAAGGATGGAGCATCTCTACACCAAATACCTTCCTTTCACTGCCCCAAAATACCCACTTTACTTACTACTCGTACTGATGACGTCACCGATGACGTCACAGGTGACGTGAACAGCCCTCAAATCGGGATCTACACCCCGAGAGCTACAAGATGACACCTTCCAGGACGCATTCGAACCGTGAATAGCCCATCTCGACCCCAAATACCTTCATGTACTGCCCCAAAATGGCCACTTTACTTACTACAACCAACTGCGCATGCGCAGATTAGCGCGACTTGCATTCAAAAACACACCATTCTGACTCTACCCCACACAAGCTTCACTTTGACACCTCACACGACCCATTCGAACCGTGAATAGCCCATCTCTACCCCAAACACACCCCTACATAGCACCCAAAATGCCCCCTTTCGCTACTACTCGTACTGATGACGTCACTGATGACGTCACAGATGACGCGGACATCCCTTAAATCGGAATGTACACCCCGAGAACTACAAGATGACACCTTCCAGGACGCATTCGAACCGTGAATAGCCCATCTCGACCCCAAATACCTTCATGTACTGCCCGAAAATGGCCACTTTCGCTACTACTCGTACCGATGACGTCACCGATGACGTCACAGATGACGCGGACATCCCTTAAATCGGAATGTACACCCCGAGAACTACAAGATGACACCTTCCAGGACGCATTCGAACCGTGAATAGCCCATCTCGACCCCAAATACCTTCATGTACTGCCCCAAAATGGCCACTTTACTTACTACAACCAACTGCGCATGCGCAGATTGACGCGACTTTCATTCAAAAACACACCATTCTGACTCTACCCCACACAAGCTTCACTTTGACACCTCACACGACCCATTCGAACCGTGAATAGCCCATCTCTATCCCAAACACACCCCTACATAGCACCCAAAATGCCTGTTTTCTATACTACGGGCCAGGTTGCGCATGCGCAGACTATTGGACACGGACGAACCATTAGTATAGTCAAGTGCTCCTCCACGAGAGCTTCAAAATAAGACCTCACTCGACCCCATTGGACCATTAGGGACTCACCTAGACTCCAACATGTCCACCCCGTATGGGCCTATATACCCATAGCCATGCAGTATAGGCCTATGGGCCTACCCAGGCCTCGGTGACTTTTTTCAAAAATTTCACCGATTCGCTCCGCAACACTTCCTATCGTGTTCTAAATGACGAGACGAGTAAAACGAGACCCCACAGTCCTACCGCAAATGTATAGAAGTACGTTTCCCAGGGGGACAAACATTGATCCTATACCCCAGTATGGAACTATATGGGGCTATATCGTACTTTTTCAAAAATTTCACCGATTCGCACGAGGACACTTCCTATCATGTTCTAAATGACGAGACGAGTAAAACGAGACCCACAACCCTACCGCAAATGTATAGAAGTACGTTTCCCAGGGGGACAAACATTGATCCTATACCCCAGTATGGGACTATATGGGGCTCGGTGACTTTTTTCAAAAATTTCACCGATTCGCACGGGGACACTTCTTATCATGTTCTAAATGACGAGACGAGTAAAACGAGACCCCACAAACCTACCGCAAATGTATAGAAGAACGTTTCCCAGGATGGTCCTATACCCCCCATACCCCATATAGGCATTTTCCCGTAATTTAGGATAAAGTCCGTATTCCGTATTTTTTCAGGAAAAATTTTACATACACCCACCCTGGAACTAGGAGGAGATAACTCTATTGATAGACAAGCCCCGTTAAGCCCGGCGACCTATATACCCCCCATACCCCATATAGGCATTTTCCCAGGTTTTTCGATAAAGTCCGTGTTCCGTATTTTTTTTCAGGAAAAATTTTACATGCACCCACCCAGCCATCAAATACCCCTTCATCTAGGCTTCACTTTGATACCTCACTCGACCCCATTCGACCATTAGGGGCTCCCCTAGCTCCAAAACGGCTATTTCCATACCCTTGGGCCACCGCGCATGCGCACAATGCCGATATTTCAATCCCACACCCAGCCCATTAGATGCCCCTTCACCTTAGCTTCACTTTGATACCTCACTCGACCCCATTGGTCCATTAGTGGCTCCCCTAGCTCCAACACGGCTATTTCCACACGGTTGGTCCACACGAGTTGTCTCCCTTGCGTCAGTGTGTGCAGATGGCGCTGTGGTTAGGATCGACGCCGTGATGTGGCAAGGGCGTCCCCACACCATCCTGGAGCCGCCATTTTGTTTGCTGATTTTCTGCGGAGATACACGGGACAATAAACACTCGACCCTAGGGTGGTACAGATGCTAGACTGATCCTATTAACATGGTACAACACCTATAGATTATGTTTATTACTAGGACGTCAGCGAAATACAAGTACCCATCCTCCGTATGGCAGAACTGTACAACCCAGAACAAGTCAGGACATGCCTTGATCACGTGATCGTCATTGGGAAACCCCCACTGGGGAATCCCCCACTGGGAAACCCCGCCACACTTCCGCCACAAATTTTACCCGGGGGAACAAAAAAGTAGGTCAATGTGACTCGTAATCCGTTTTATATACTACTGATCTCGTCATTGTGAGCCATGTTGTATCAACAGGTTCAAAGTATCTGCAATTGCCTCCTTGATTTTGTTAGGTTTCTTTGTAGTTTCAAATTGATATTTCTTCTTTCTCTTGACAAGCTCTTGTGCTGGGATCATTGAACAATGAAAATTAGTCAGCAAAATCAAAGCGACACCCAGAGATACATCAGGTTGTTATTATTATCAGATATATATTAATTATAACATTACTGTTCATTCTGCGTAGAAGTTCCACATCGAAACCCGAAGCTATAATTGACTTCACCTTCATTTGTATGCAACAATTCTTAATGCTGTATTAAAGACATCGGTGCTGGAGCAACAAGCGCACCGAATAGTCCGGTTCACGCGCGCATGTAATTTCACCCTTTGTACGAAAAAGGGGTACCATCCCACAAAATGTTGTAGCGAATTTACCCTTTGACATACTCTGAGTTTCGGCTAATATCTTGGTATGAATCGGAGTTCACAATGGTGATCACAGTTTAATTGAGTAATGCTTCAGTATTTTATGCTTTCAAATTCCAGTTAAATTACCGTCTCAAAACTTCTATTTTGGTACCAAGAAAGTACCGAATCTGAACTGGACAATAGTTTCGAAAAATTGAATATTCCAATTCAACAGTATGTTTTACAATATATAACACTTTCTCATCAGCGCCACGATCTGCTCCAAGGTACGTGAATAATAATCCAGCATGTCCATCGACCGCTACTAGCCTGTAGCTAGTGATGATTCCCCATTTCCACATCTAGTGTAATCGAGTCCTAAACCCGGATCTTGGTCGGAATGACCCCACTCCATACAACCCCGTACGTATGCCTACCTGTTGCCGAAAAGGATATCCCGCAGCCCATGAAGAGAAGTGATGCTTTGGATGTCGGGGCTTCAAATACTTCCATCAACTCGACTAGAACAATTCCTAAAACTCGGAATGTTCCTACACTTAGGATCATGACCACCATTGATGCTGAAACGAATACAAGGGATAATACAAAATAGGCCTGTAAATCAGTCTGTCACTCTTTCCTGGTCAGTCCATTCTGGAGATAAACTACCCTGAAATAAAATTAAAAAATCACGTCTTTTTGTAGAAATATATGTATGGACCAATCAATGAATCAGGTTGTTGTCAGGTTATCGGATGAACGACAGTGGGCTATGATACCATTTACTACAGGAGGTTAATGGAATGCTTGACTAACCAACCATGTGGTTACACCGGCTATGGTGACGTTTAAAGTGAACGTGATCCATTTCGTACACGCTATTGTGAACATGATCCGAAACATCAGACCCAACATTATTCAGTATATCCAGCATTTTTACATGAAGAATTTCCGCTCCAACTGTAGAACTTTGAGGAGGAAGTGCTTGTCTCAACGTTGACTGAAATATTCAGAAATAATCCAGCAATTGCTGCTACGCGAAATAATCACGTCGATAAGTTTTGATCGTTCAAGATGGTTGTACCTCTTTTGAGAATCGTTGCCGTATTTTAATCTGCCGCTTGTATATAAACGCAGATTACTTATGCACCTAACTACACACGTCTGATCGGAGAGACTTTCAGAATAACAAGGCGACGAAGAATTTTCGCAACCATAACAGAAAGATCTGATTCTTAAGTTAGTTTCTTGCAAGATAGAAGTGGTCAACAGTTTCCAATGATGCAGCCATAATGATGACGCATACTAGTTTCTTGCAATGGAGAAGTGGTCAATATTTTGTAATGATGTCCGCCATCATGATGTTCCTATAGTCAATTTCGTGTCAATAAAATGTATTTTGTTCAATGCATTTCCAAGTTATTTTCTTGTGCATTTTTATCTCAGCCACCATTTTGATTGTGGTTGTTTGTTATTCATGCATATATCATGAACATCAAATAGGAAACAATGTTGAATACTGTCCCTTGCTATACTGGCTAAGCAGAATTAGTCCCAACATACGAAAGGTGGTGCCAACACCTTTCATGTACACTACGACTTAATTGATACGAAGAAAGGCGAGTATTCAGTTTCAGCTTTTCTTCGCCTACTGGATAATATTTCTACATCGAAGAAATTTTTTTGAAGATCTTTCGATATCGTTAATATTAATGAAAGCATAGCCTCAACGGGATGTTTGGAGTCATTGGTGCTAATTCTGTTATGAAGACTGAAGAGCTCCTATAGCTGGATAATGCAATCGTGTTCCTTGAAATAGCACGGGTAGATCAAAAGACTAAACTTTAAAATCAGGCTAGAGAAGGATTCGAACTTACCCATAGCAGCTACCCAAGCCCATCCTTTATCCGGAGTTTTGTACATGTACGGATTACCAGTACTCTGCGCCATCACCTCTACTGTCTTTGGTTCTTTCTTTAATCTCTTCTCTCCTTTTAGCTGGTCCTCATTCTCAGCAGACATTTTAGAAAGCCATGAATTACTGACTTACAAAGAAAATAATGGAAGTATATGTAGCTATGACAAGTGGCGAGTGATCGAATTGCAGGCGCCTACTGATGAGTTATTCATCCGCACATTACAAATACAAACATTATGTAGGGTCACAGACACCGTGATCTCGTGTAGTGGATCGTTTCGCCTATATATTATTATCTACTATACAGCTATAATACAAATGTCTTAACCCTATCTGGCCTGGGCCTTTTGGGGACCCGCCCGGACATAGCTGGGATATCCATTTCTTTCGGCTCGCTCCTAAATATTTTTCTTACCCCTTGAGCTAGGGGGCTGAAACTTACTCCACTATACCTTGGGTGAAGCTCTACCAGAAAATGTAAAAAAAAAAATCCAGGATGGCCGCTTTGATGACGTCACAGTGACGTCATCTTCAAAACAGACATGTTTTGATAGATTTTTGGGTGAGATATTTAGAACTTTATATTTATGTGTTTTCTTTGCAAAAACTGCATGATAAATTAGTAAGTAATAGTCTGATGTGAAATGAAATAGATTTTGCCCAATTTTCCTCGAGGAAAAGCATGAATTTTGAGGCAAAATTACGAAAACAGTGCTTTTCTGGTACATGTACCCCAAATGACCGCCATCTTGAATTTACTCATGATCTTCTACTCGAGGGGGTTATTCAAATAGGCTCAAAATGACCCCAATATGATAACCTAAAAGTCGCGGAGGATCAGTTTTCAATTTTTGTCGTTCCGGAGATAGGGAAGAAAGTTTGGTAGGGGAGGGGGGTTCATAATGATCCCCAGGACAGATAGGGTTAAATCGGACATTAGGCTCGAGAGTCAATAACCTGCAGTCTCCCATACATAACTTTTGTATGCAAAATTGAAAGACACGACTATCAAGATAGTGTCTGTTTCATGTCTTTAGTAAGCATAAATAATAATGCTAATTCCATGTTGGAGACTGGCGGTCGGCAGTTTTCAATCATGCTGGCAAACCGCGAGGAATTTCCTAAATGTCAAGTTCGTCTCACTACATGTCAAGTATTGTTTTAAACGAATAAGAATTCAAGTCGTTTTGCAGAGATTAAAGGGTTTCGTTACCTTTCTTCTACCGAAAGTTACCCGGTTTATCCCACAAAACCGACATTTATAGACAAATGGGCATTCATATCAATTGGGAATGAACATTCAACTAAATATATCCCTCACAGTTCTCATCAACATATAGATTTCAGCAATCTGACGGAAAAACTTAAATTTACGCTTCATTTTCAGCCTACTTACACTTTGGATTTGAGGTTTTCTCCTATCCTTGGACATGCGATTCTGGCACTTATCTCTATTGCTAGAAATCGGTATGGTGAAGGACATATTTGTTGTGACTTATTTCAATCAGTAATTTATGCAGTTAAAATATAAGCAATTAAATTGAATGTTCCCCATGTAATTTTTTTCTAAGGTAACATGTTGAGTGAACATTTTGTAGTGAATCCTAAAATTCCATGGAAATCCGCGCAATTTCGTACATTCTCTCATTAATACGAAAGAGATTTTTATGAAAAAAAAAACTACGAAGTCGAAATATCATAGGTTCTAGAAATGCTTTTTTCCAAGTAGTACTTCAATACAAGACTGTTATTTCAGGGGATTTACAATCATATTTATGCCTCTGAACCCTCTAAAAAAGTTGAGTGAAATTTCACTCAAGTAAGATTGAAAATTCATCCCACTCAATACTTGAATGAAATTTTCACTCAACTTGAGTTACTTTTCACTCAACTTGAGTTTAATGCACTCAACTTGATTGACATTCACTCAAGCATAAGAGTGGAAATTCATCCCACTCAAGTTGAGTGAACTTGAGTGGTTTGAGTGGTTTTTTACTCAAGTTCAGTGAAAAGTAACTCAAGTTGAGTGAAAAGTAACTCAAGTTTGAGTGAACAGGTACATTTCACTCAAACTAATTGATTGGAACAGTTCACTCAAGTTTTTTTAGAGAGAAAGATAACGAAACCCCTTTATGTATCGCAATTAGGCTTTGTTTTTGATTGTCCATATGAACACCATCAAGGTTTTACATCACATGGGGTAAAGCAGAATTAAAATTAAAAATCAGTCCTTTGTTCTTAGTAACAATGGACAAAAAGATCCTCTTGTCATTAGCTTACAATTATCGGACAATGGTGGGCGCCAAGATCCTTCAGAATCTCTCGTTCCACTACTTGGCCTTTTTCGTCTGCCTTGATGCAATTGTCGTCCCAAATGGGGTTATGACTGTTGTAATCACCACATATGATAATAGGGGAGTTAAATTTCTTTGTGATGTTGTCCAGTTCTTTTGGGGAGATTTTCTTTTGACTTTCTGGGGCATATAAATTAATGGTGTTGATAGGTTTGTTATTGAAGAAGACCTGAATAGCGTGCCATTCGAGATCGTCACTGGTAAGGCTTTTATCTAGTTCGATGTGAATCATGTCCTCTTTTATTAATATGAGGTTTCCCCCTAGTGTACCTGTAAGTCTGTCTGATCTATACGGCTATTGTAAATTTATATTTCCTGGCTTCAGAAATGTTTCCTGAACACAAATTATTTCTGGGCTGATTTCATTTACTAAGATTTTAAGAGTGTCCCCGTCTTTCCCGATGCTTCGGGCATTCCATTGGAGTATTGATAATTGTTTTTTGTTGAATTTTGTATTAATTATATCACTCATTTTGTGACTGATGCATTCGCAATTGGATTATCTTATGATGTCATGCTGAGGGCCGGGATAGACTTTTCTTTGGGTGTGGATGTTTTCTTGTCGTATTTCGGATTTTTCTCCCAGTTAATAATTTCATCGGAGCCACGACCAGTGATCCAGTGCTATTTATAGCAACGAAAAAGTAGTGCAGTTGTGGGCGTGGCATATTATATTTTTAGATTCATTGAAGTATGAACAGAAAAACTGAGCACTAATCAGCCAATCAAATCGCAGGATTTACGAACAATACGGGTAGAATTTAATTATAAGGGATTGAACCGCGTTCATTATGTCAGAGCATATTAAGCCGTTGTTGACTTTTGTGTCCTTATGTTTGACGCTAAGTCCACGAACCCAGGGTGCCGGTCTCTCGTCAGTACCGTTTTTTTTTTCACTCATTTCACATTTGTGGACTCGATGGGCCGCAGTCCTTGCGCTTTAATAATACTAATCTCACAAACAACAGAGTGTTGACTATTGTCTCCGTGATCGTCCTTAATCACCGGCCGGCCATCAATGAATAACACGCAGCACACAAACAATGATGTTCCGTTGACTATAATCTCTGTGATCGCCATAATCACCGGCCCTATGACAAGACACTATTGAAATCAACACATAGGAGACAATATAATGCATGCAGACTCTGATGTTTATTATGCTCGTTAGGAAAGTTAGCTATTGGAGACATCTTTGAGTACTAAACAACAAATCGGTTAGCCAATATAATAATAAATAAAGTATCTAATGAAATCATATCAAAAGAATATCAGTGGACTCACATCCAGTTCGAATATGAATATTCAAAGAAAAACTGGGAAAAAGACAAAAAACTCCGCCCCCCTCGGCTACACCGTAAATAACCTATTCCGAGAACACGAAATACCCATCGCACACATCTGCGACACAGACAAAATAACTAGGCCACCCTGGGAATTAGAGTCGCCCCACGTGGACACAAGTATACACGACTACATCACAAAGAAGGACAACCCAGACTTTATAAGAGCCACCACCCTTGAATATATCAACCAAAACTGGAAAAATGACTTAAAAATCTATACAAACGGATCGGAAAACACAAGTAATAACACAGGATCAGCTTTTGTTATACCTGAGCTCAACATACAAAATGGTTTCGAACTTCCAGACAATATGTCTGTATACACTAGTGAACTGATTGCTATAATTAAGGCTCTCGAATGGATCATCGAGCACAAACCAATCCGTGCGGTGATACTCAGTGACTCCCTTAGTGGATTCACATCCATTAAAAATTCTATATCTGACAGTAGACCTGAGCTCATACACAAAATACAATGTATATGTACACAAATACACAACGAGGGTATAGACGCCATTTTAGCATGGGTTCTCGCGCATGTCAACATCAGAGGTAACGAAGCAGCCGACAAATCTGCCAAAGACAGTCTTGCTAAAACTACACAATAGGATTATGATATAAAGAACTCAACACTATCATTAGACGCAAAATAGATAGCAAGTGGCAAAAGGAATGGAACGAAGAAGAACGTGGACGATGGTTACATAAGATCCTTGATGAAGAGAAAAGACAAGTCCAGGGATTCCAGTTAGACAATAAACGTGATGACCGCATCATCACCAGATTAAGACTAGGCAAAACCGGACTTAAACATGTTAAATATCACATCTGTCCATGCTTCTGAAAAACACCTCACCACTCTGTACCGCATACAACAATGTAGAAGAAACAATAGAAAATGTCCTACTTGAATGCCCAATCCATAACCAACAACGTGAGGCACTTAGAAACGAATGAAAAAAAATCAACACTCCCTTAACATTACCAGCGATATTAAACATTCAAGTCCTTAATAAATTTTATCAAATCTGCTGGTTATTATTCCAGTATATAATACTACCGCCGTGCATGCGCAGTCAACAATTTTTTCCCCTACATAATCAACTACTAGTACACCAAGGGCGTTCGTTCGGGAAGTCGCCTCGAAGAATCCTGAACACGCCCTGGTTCTCCCAGTTTTTTCTGGACGGCTTTGTGCGTACTATGGGGTACCAAGACAAAGGAATCATCCACGGGATTATAACAAATATTTTTCAGTATAAAAACCAACAACAGACTTAACGACTTGGTATTTATATTTCCTCATTGTTATTGTTATTCATTATTTAACTATTTATTTTAATATCTAGCGCTGCAAAAGATCTTAAATTAACGAAGAAATGTACCGTGAAATTTAAATAAAACATTGAGTTGATGGGCCGCGAAATCCGTATGGGAAGCGGCAGTAGTATATAAAGTGGATTACAGGCCTTATTTTGCCGGGGGAGGTAACTCTTTGGGGCGGTAGGGGGCGCTGTTTTGACCTGTGAACATGTATTTACCTGTCTGTGATGGCGTTCTGTGGGTGCAAAATGGCGGCGTGTGGGTGCAAAATGGCGGCGTGTGGGTGCAAAATGGCGGCGTGTGGGTGCAAAATGGCGGCGTGTGGGTGCAAAATGGCGGCGTGTGGGTGCAAAATGGCGGCGTGTGGATGCAAAATGGCGGCGTGTGGATGCAAAATGGCGGCGTGTGGGTGCAAAATCGCGGCGTGTGGGTGCAAAATGGCGGCGTGTGGGTGCAAAATGGCGGCGTGTGGGTGCAAAATGGCGGCGTGTGGGTGCAAAATGGCGGCGTGTGGGTACAAAATGGCGGCGTGTGGGATGGAGGTGACCTAAGAGTCACGGAGATCCCCGAAGATGTCACGGAGATTCCCGAAAACACCCGAATGTCACGAAAAAAACGTATAAAAGGGGAAAATTTGTAGGGGTTTGCTGCATTCTTTGGCCTATCTACGGTCGCAGAGCCATGACGGAGACCAAGCCCTATGCGGTTCGCCTTTTACAGCATGCCACCCTGGTGAATTCACTCACGGGTTTCCGAGCAGTGGTCCGGTCCATGTTTGCAGATGGCGACGACAACGAGGGGCGACGCCAGATCCTGAACGAGTTCACAGAAGCGGTCCTCGACAGAGTGCACTCGATGGAGAGGTGTGCCATCACTCACCACTACTGGACTATGACAGCCATCCTTGATGCTCGGGCTATGGACCACGAGCGCTCACGCCGGAACCAGCGACGGCTGATTGGCCTCACAATAGTCTGTGCCCTATTGACCCTGGCGCTGCGGCATTGACAGTGGGACCTGACTATAAATACGAGGGTCAGACAGAGTGTGTGTCATTCAACGATCGTCATTGGGTCAAGCATGTGACCCGTCCTACGAGCCATCCTACCCCTTACACCCTAGGTGGGGTTACACGTCTATGAAGATAAAGTCACCCTCGTGGAAGATCGGGATGCTACGCAAAGCTTCACTCTAGACCCTGACCTGTGGACAGCCTTGGAGAAAGTGGTGCCTATTGTGGACCAGCTGTTTACACCGGACGAGGGGTCATCAGACAAGTTGGGGTGGGCTCGTGCTATTGAGGACGCGCTGGCTGAACCCAATGAACAACTGTCTAGTCATGAACCAGACGACGAGGCTATAGGCTATCCGGCTGAACTGAGTCAACCAACACAACGGTGGTAGAAACTTGTTATAAATAAACCATACTCTCCGGGTCCATCATCATTGTGTCATCATGAAGCGCTGGGAGAAGGTGTTGGATAACTTATACTACAGTCCCGACAGTCCGGCAGCCTATAGTGCATTGTCGGCTCTCTATCGAGCGGCCAAACCCCAGGGGATACAACGTGCCCAAGTCCGAGATTGGTTAAGAAAACAAGACACCTATACCTTACATCGATCTGTCCGTCGCCATTTTCTACGGAACCGGGTCATCGTGGGAGGAATAGATGCCCAGTGGCAAGCGGATTTGGTCGATATGAGCGCCTTTGCCAAACACAACGATGGGAATCGGTATATCTTGACGTGCATCGATATCCTATCGAAGTATGCGTGGGTGGTACCCATCCGGACGAAAACAGGGGCGAATCTCATAGCGGCGTTCAAAGACATCTTCAAGACCGGGCGCAAACCTTTGTATTTGCAAACCGACGAAGGCACGGAATTCCTCAACAGACCGTTCCAAGCCTTTCTCAAGAAACAGAAGGTCTTCTTCTTCCATACGTACAACGAGACCAAGGCGTCCGTGGTGGAAAGGTTCAACAGGACATTCAAAGGTCGCATGTATAAATATTTCACCTATAAGAATACAAGGCGGTACATCGATGTTCTCCCGAAACTTGTGAGAGGTTACAATCGAGCCTATCATCGGAGTATAGAGAGAGCCCCCATTACCGTGACCCAACGCAATGAAGCCCAAGTCCGGCGTGGCTTGTACCCCATGCCATCGCAACGAGCACCGAAGGCGGTGTTCAAGGTCGGGGACCCTGTACGGATCAGTAAAGTCAAGGGCAAGTTCGAGAAAAGTTACTTGCCCAACTGGAGCGATGAGCACTTCCTGATTAAACGGCGCCTACCCCGACAGCGGCGAGTCTATGAACTGGAAGATCTTCAAGGGGAACCGTTGCTAGGCACGTTTTACGAGATGGAATTACAGCCTGTCGCAAAATCACAGCAAGACTACTACACGGTGGAGCAGATTTTGAAAACGGAACGTCGACGTGGCAAACTGTTTCATTTCGTCAAATGGCAAGGCTGGCCCAGTTCCTTCAATTCCTGGGTCGCTGCCAACCAGGTGAAACGACTATAAAGCCAGACACCACTGCCGTCATCCTTCATTCCACGTCCGACCATGAACACGGTGCAACCGTCTCTGAACACAGCGTCTTCCAAACCGCGCAAAGCGCAAGTGGGCTTTGTGGTGATAGTGCTAACCCTGCTGAGTGTGTTGTACGGAGGTGTGTTTTACGACGTAGCCTATGTCAGCACGTTACTTAACAAACTGAGAACACCAGCCACCAGTCAAACCGGTCTACAGACAGCACCAGTCAACCCGGTATCGAGCCCAGTCACCACCACCACCACACCCCGTGTACAAGCCACGTCGAGCTCCACACCTACACCAAGTACACCTACTACGTGTGAAAACCCACCAGATTTCATCCCTCACAGTGAACCGACAACGACGACCGACGTTGTACCCACCACCAACATCATCCCTGACGGTGAACAGACAACGACGACCGACGTTGTACCCACCACCACTCCAGTTCACTCGTACCAAATTTACAAGAGCGGGTTACCACGACAGCGGATACACCTCCAACCATGGACCCCCGTTGGCAGCATCCCTTCACTTGCGTCACCGCAGGACCGACGGGTTCCGGCAAAACGCACTTCGTCAGGAAGCTCCTTCAACACGCCGACAACATGATCACCCCACCTATTGCCAGAGTCGTGTGGTGTTACGGAGAATGGCAGGAAGCGTATGCAGCAATGCCCCACATCACGTTCGTGGAAGGCCTACCTAACCTGGCCGATTTGGAACCCGAAACCTTGGTGGTTCTGGATGATCTCATGGCGGAGACGGATGCGCGGGTCACCCAACTCTTTACCAAAGGCAGCCACCATCGATGGCTCAGCATCATCTACATTGTGCAGAATCTGTTCAGTAAAAACAAAGAACATCGGAACATCAGCTTAAATGCCCACTACCTGGTGTTCTTCAAAAACCGGAGAGATACCACTCAACTGCTGCACCTGGCGAGACAGATGTATCCCGGCCGCACACCGTTTGCGTTGGAAGCCTTTAAAGATGCCACAGCCCCTCAGCACGGGTATATGCTCTTCGACCTCAAGCAAGCCACCCCCGAACATCTTCGACTGCGGACCGGCATCTTTCCCGGAGAGGACCACCACGTGTACATGCAAAAATAATGTAAACACACCCACAGTGGCTCCCCCAGCTGGGGTGTGTGTGTTTGATGATGGGGATAATAAAAAAGAATGAATACCACAGCAGGGTTGACTTTGTCTCTGAGATAGATAAAAAGAGCAGAGTTGTGAGTTCTAGCATTAGTTGTACATGATGTCTGCGCGAGTACGGAAGCACGATCCCACGCTCCGTGTATTGAAGAGGGCGCCACCCGAGTTAGTCCGAACCATTGTACGCGGTGCGGATCCTGACCTTGTACGCTGCCTGTGCGAGATCGGGTACAATCTGTTAAAAGGCAACGTACCACTGACTCTGGCTCAGAAGACCAAGTTGGCCAAGCATAAGACAGGTCTCCGAACCCTAGTCCAGAAGCGGGTCCCTCAAACACAAAAGAAAAAGGTGTTACAGAAAGGCGGCTTTCTCGGGGCCATCTTAGCACCGTTGGCCGCTTCCGTGTTGGGTCCAGTATTGGGTGGACTCTTCAGCCGACAATGAACCACACGAACAAAATGGTCCTCGTCGAACCACGGTTCCTGCAAAACCTCCAATCACCCTACCCTGTCCCACCTACGGTGAAGACCATAAACACCCTCGATGGAGAGATGCAACAGATCTTACAGAGACCGGGGTTAAGCGACAGTGAGAAAGTACAACGGTAAAATGAGACGCTTCAACGGTACATGACGTTCATGGACCAATACAAAACCCTCTCTACCCCACCACCACCACCACCACCACGTGACACACCGCCGACCTCAGCACCGCTCCAACAGCCGCCATTACCAGGGGTAGCACCCACAGCCCCACAGTGGGTGGAAGACGAAGTGCTGAAGAATGTACCTGCCTCGTTCAAGAAACAAGCTGGCCTGGTATTACAACGGATGAAACAGAATCCTAACATGACTTGGAATGATAAAGGCGAACTCCTGGTACAGAATCGGGTGGTCCCCGGGACCCACATGACGGATTTAGTGAATGACCTGATGCGTAAACGCAGGTCGCACACCGATCCTCGAGGATGGGAGGTCTTCGCTCGAGGCTTGAAAGACATGCATGTACCACAGGAATTGGTGGGGAACCCCCACCGCTGGGCCTTTATGCAGCGTGACTCACCGAGTCGTGCACCACGACAGACTCCACAACCTTCTTGGGAATCCGACTGGGAACCGGAGTCACCCCCCAAATCACCACCACCACAACGGGCACCTTCTTTTCAGACCTTTAAAAAACCATCCTCGATCAAGACACCCCACATCTCCAGAGCCGTGACACGTAGCAAGTCACCGCGACGAACACGACGCCGGACACAACCACCCAAGGCCTGGAACACCTATTAAAACCAACAGCAGCAGCACGACAGCTCAGTCGCCATGTCTTACCTCACCCTACCCAGTAACAGTTCGCTGGATGTGTTTCCTGACAACACCTTGGCCAAGTACGTGACCCAGTTACCGCAACCGTTGCATTTACCTGGACGATGGGAATGTGGTCTCGTGGATATCCAATACCCTTACTCATGGTACAACGTGAGAGCCAATGAAGTCTGGTACGAGGTGACCTACGAAGGCAAAAACACCCGACTCACCCTCCCCGAAGGCCAATACGATACCCCCAAGGAGTTCGTGGGTGGGCTGACAAAACTGTTGCATTATAAGGCTCTACGGGAGGTCACGAATACTTCAAAACCCATCAAATCCTTTCCCTTCAACAATCACGTGGACTTCGATTACAACGCACACAACGACAAGGCACAGCTTATCGTCACCGCCAATGCGAGTGTCGTACTGAGTCCTATCCTACAGCAAATGCTGGGTTTCGATCTACAGACGTTCGCTGGTCCCACCGAACACCATGGCGAGATGCCGATGGATATGAAGTCGGGTATGTACGGACTCTACGTCTACTCGGACGTAGTCGACAACCACATCGTGAGCGATATCAACACACCTCTGTTACGGGTGGTCCCCATTAAAAAGACGTATGGAGCTCAAATCACCCACAGTTTCACCCACATGCTCTACCTGCCCGTACGACAAACCGACATCAACACGATCACGGTGGATATAAGAGATGACACGGGACGACCAGTGGCATTCGAACGAGGAAAAGTGGTGCTGACACTTCATTTTCGACAAGGACGTGCTCCCCACTTTGCATGATGAAAGTACCTTACGAGTGCGATGCACGGAGCTATATGGACTATTATGCCCAACAGGCCGGGGGTGGCTTTCCGGTTGTTAGTGGTGCACGCATCCAACGAGGACATGGACTGGGGAACATACTCGGCAGCATCGTCAAAACGTTCCTACCTTTGGTGACGCGTGGGGTGAAAGCAATCGGCAAACAAGCGGTACGCAGTGGACTGCAAGTGGCCGGTGATGTCTTGGGGGGTACGGACGACGCACATCGAAGAAGACAAAGGATATCTTTTCTTAAAACATGTCCTTGATCCACGCCGAGTCCTGCCCCTCCACCAACAGTGAATTTGATTTGTGGACCGTGCCTCCCACACAGACCAGTGCCGAACAAGGATTATGGGTGGAGCATCTCCCGCTCTCCAGCATCAACGAAACCGGGCCCATCGAGTTCACCATCAGTAATGCGGATACGGCCTATGTGGCCGTATGTGAAAGCCAAGGTGGTCAATGGGGATGGCACCAGAATCATCCAAGCTGCAACGGTGGGCTCGACGAATCTCTGGCTGCACTCGATGTTTCAACAGGTGGATGTTTTTCTCAGCGACAAACTCATCAGTGACTCGACCAACACGTACCCCTATCGAGCCTACATCGAGACCCTGTTGTATGACCGAGAGGCTAAAAAATCTCAGCTGACAGCCGCTTTATTCTACCAGGACACACCCGAGCACATGGACACGGTGGACAATGTGGGATATAACAAACGGAAGGCTTTCACTGCGAACGGTGCCTCGGTAGATCTCATGGGTCGGCTACATGCAGACATGTTCATGCAAGACCGGTACCTCTTGAACAAGATCCCCATCAAAATCCGACTGATACGGGCGCCTCCGACCTTCGCCTTGATGGCCACCAACGTAGAGGGGCATGCAGCTGACTATAAGATTGTCATCCAAGAGGCAGTCCTGTATGTCCGAAAAGTGAAACCGAATCCAGCCGTTCAATTGGGACACATGAAAGCCTAGGAAACAAAACCAGCCCAGTACCCTATCCGACGTGTACAAACCAAAGCGTTCTCTGTGCCTGCTGGAAATATGGGCGCCAACAAAGAAAACCTGTTCCTGGGGGAACTACCCAAGCGATTGATCCTGGCCTGTGTGGAAAATACCAGTTTCAGCGGAGCCTACCCAGAGAATCCGTTTGACTTTAAACATTTCGGCATCAAGTTTGTGGCCCTGCATGTGGATGGACAACAGGTGCCAGCCACGGCCTTAACACCGAACTTTGGGCGCAGGAATTTCATTCGAGCCTATCAGAGCCTGTTTACAGCCACCGGTCAAATCAACCAGGACGAAGGGAATTTCATCAGTCGGGAGGACTACGCGAACGGATACACGTTGTTCTGTTTCGATCTGACCCCTACCTTAGAGAACGATCATCAGCTGGCCCTGGCCAAGCAAGGCAATTTACGGTTGGAAATCCACTTTGCACGAGCCCTGGCGACCACCGTCAATGTGATCTGCTACGCCGAGTTTGACAACATCATTCAAGTGGACAAGGCGCGCAACGCGCTGTGTGACTTCTCCACCTAACATGGATACAGACCAGATAACCACCGTGCTGGAGAATGACCCAGAGACACGTATGGTCTTTCAAGGGGTGTTCGCCCGAGATGTGTTCCCAGTAGACCGCATGTATCCTGCTGCACACGTTCTCAACACGGACCCGATGGATCGGCCTGGTGAACATTGGGTGGCCGTGTACTTGACAGAACAGTAGAGGGAATACTTTGACCCGTACGGCCTGGCACCCCTCCATCCCGATTTAACAGACTTCATGGATCAAGGCACAGAGACGTGGTGTTGGAACAGTCAAACGTTGCAAAGCCTGACCAGTAGCGTGTGCGGACAATATTGCTTGTTTTACCTGTACCATCGATGCCGGGGAAGACTCTTATCTACCATCGTACAGATGTTTGACGAGTACCCCATGGCCGAGGACCGCGATGTACTCGTCTATGACTGGGCCGCCCATCATTTCAATGTACAAGCCCCGTTCTGGGCTTAAGTTCTTTCAATGAACACACGCCCCCTGTTCTGGGCTTCAGTTCTTTCTTTGTACAAGCCCCTTGTTCTGGGCTTCAGTTTTCACGTGATTGTTCTCACGTTGTTGTTGTTACTGAATAAAAAACAAAATGAGATCTCACAAAAAAAACCCCTGTGTTGTGTGTTTTATTCATAATGCATCAATGCCCAATGTGGAGATTCAGTCAAACTGAAATCAGTGGTGTAGGATGGGGCCAAAATGTAACCCATCAAGGTTAGAATGCAAGAGGACTATAGTAAAATAGAGAGCCAATGAAATCAGCCCACAGACCAAGTACGTGTTTTGGTCTAGGTTTGGAGCGGGCATTTCATTGAGGTACGTGTATACGGTGAGTGAAGACTCGTCCAACACGTATAGATTAAGTTTATGACTATAAGTTCTTTGTATTCTCCGAACCTTGCCGAAAGGGAGACCGTTTGACCTGGAGGTGACCTTTTGTCCCGCGCGCGCGCGCGCACTGCCGGTGATGACGCGCACTTCCGGAGAACCCCCGCGCGCGCGCGCTGCGGCCAGGGCGGGCCAGGCCGGTGAAAAAGTCCCGGAGGTTGAACATCCGGACGTCTAAGGAAACATTTGGAACTCTTTCAGTGCTCGGGATGTGACCCATCAATACCCAGAAACCCAACATAGGTGTTAAGACCATGATATAACCTGCTCGGAGCATGGTTAGTACGAATGTTTCGGTGGTGGTGGTGTTCAATAAAAAACTTCATGAAAACCCAAGTGAAGTTCGAATATTTATTAAGGTGAACAAGTGAACAAGAATGTATGTACAAGTATATAAGAACGTTGCAAACAAGAATTAAGGTGAGCGTATGTATAGAGAGAGAAATCACAGTGGAGTATATAACAGTTAAACCGAGTCATCGAACTGACGTATATCGAGTACTTATTCAAAAGAATGACAAACAAGTTCATGGTGTAATGTATATATAGAGAGTAATTTAGAGTCCAAATATGTATGTCCGGGTATAAGATGATATATGTTCACAAGTCCAGGTAAGTGGTACTGATGCCATCGGGAAGAACTTTCCGTTTCGGGTAGAAAAATGTGAAGGCATCTCGTTTCTGGATGTAGGTTCGCATCTGGTGGTCGACGACCCGGAATCCTCGGTTAGTCTCACTCGCACTGGTCTGGCTTTGGAGCACGTCCAGGTACAAGGCTTTGTCGATGGCGGGATCGCGCCGGTTCACTCCTTCGCAACTGAACTTATTGTTTCCATCTCCACCGTAACAGAAGTAGGTCTTGGACGATAGGGCGATCATGGCATCTCCGCTCCACTCCAGCTTAAACAGGCCCGGCGTCCGCTTGTCGTACTGGTAATGGTCACGTCGAGGTAGCCACTGGTCCCGTTCCACCTCATACTGTGCGCGTAATTCAAGTTTCACCAGGGACTCCCAATCCGCATTAGAGACGGCCATGTAGGCAGAGTCCGTGTCCATTTCCATGAGTTGCCAATCGGATGGATTAAAATACACACCCATGAAATCATATAAAAACTGGAGCATCCTCAGTTTGGCCACCTGGTATACCATACATCCAATTTGGAGGGGGAGGTTGTAACGAATGACCCTTTTGGCTGAAGAGATTTCATATGTATCATCATCGATGACGTCGACGGACCGAAACAGAGACGAGTTGATCTTTTGCGGGCTTGTGGTGCAGTACAGATATTGACGTTGGTGACCGTTTTTCCATAGTAACCATTGCCTGTCAATTTCCAAGATTCACCGATGATGGCCTGACTAGGATCTTGATCCCCTTGACGACGGGCAGACGTGACGATGTCGGCATTCCGCGCGAAACAGGCATTGGGTACGTACTGAAGGATCTGGTACACGCGCGTCATTTCGAGGCCATGGCTCATGTACCACTGTAGCAGAGGGGTACCCAGCAAGATTTTTTCTGCCCACATACTCCCAATCAACATTCGACGAGGTTGTTTCAATACGTCATGCTCCTCAGCATAGGCGCCCATGGTCTCTCCAATGTCAGCCCGACCCACCAGCGTGTTCTTGAAGATGGGCGGGCACTGGGCGAAGAGTGGCTTGAGATGGTCGGGAACATGCAGATCACATTCGACAAATCCATACAGGGTCCCGGAACGAACGGCGTGGAAAAGCTGTGGCAGGGTCAAGAGTGGTCGGCGACTGAGCGGGTACTCGCGCGCTTTAAGGAAGTCGCGTAAGTGTTGGAGGGCCTGGCACATGGTGTGAAATTCACACTCCCACAGTTCGATAAGATCGTAGCCCAACTCTTTGACGTAATCTCCATTCTCCACCACTTCTGCTCGTAATTCTTCTGCCGATTTCCCACGTCGTTCGTTGAAGCGTCCAGCGCTGAAAGGACATTGGTGGCCGTGCCAGTAACACCCATAAAATTGAAATACGGTCGGTGTTCCATGTACAAGGGCAAACCCATCGACGGGGAGTCGACGATCTCCTATGCGCTTCTCTGTTACAAGCGTCTAGTCCGTCATTCATAATCCAGCCGTCGTCCATTAGAGAATATCCGCGTCCATAATCCAAAGACCTATTCCATTTTCCACTTAACAGTATTAGCACCAAATTCAAAAAGACAATCATAGTGTACATAAACATAGGCTTGTTTCCTGCAAGAGAGAAGCGGTCAACAGTTTTCAATGATGCCGGCGTATATAAATTCCCCGTCGATCGGCTTCCCAATCCAACCACTGGTCGGCGAGATGTTTGTACGGCGTACGTTGAGGTGTGAAATGTTGACCGTCTGCCAACCAACGTGTATAATGCCCGCTGGGCATGGGTTGGGCGAGAGACCACAGGTACAGGGCATTGGCGTCGAATCCAATGATTTTGGCACAGGGTTTCCCACCGGGAGGAGTCGTGACATCCTTCTCATGGTAGCGGTGAAAAATAAGGCTAGGACCGCCGACGATGTTCTGTTTTAAACAATCATACATGTCCTCATCTTTTTGTTGTATCAGCGAGAAGTAGGTAGGACACTCTTGGAAGAGATGGCGAAGCGCGAGACCCGGTAAACTCAAACACTCCTTGAAGATGTCCACGTGCATTTGATGCCAGAACAGTTGAACCATTTTCTCGGCCGCTTCGAGAAAAGGGACCACATCTAAGTTGTTATACCACACCAGGAAATCTTGCAAGGTGTGCATGTGTTGGTCATTCCATACCTGCTGTAGTTCCTGGTACGTGTCTTCCGAACATTCCACTTGCTTGAGATCGTCATAGAACGCGTCCCGGGTGGCAACTGTGTTTCCTCCAAGCGGTCGAGCGTCGATATGTAGGTGTAAGGGAACTTCCCTTTGGTTTGTGCACAGTCATAGGCCTTCACCCACTGATCGTAGCTATAATTGGGAGCTAAGTAGTTCCGTACATCCAGGAAATGGAGTGATGTGGTGGTGAGGGCCATGTAATACCAGGCCAGCTTGTTTCTTGAACGAGGCAGGTACACTCTTCAGCACTTCGTCTTCCACCCACTGTGGGGCTGTGGGTGCTACCCCTGGTAATGGCGGCTGTTGGAGCGGTGCTGAGGTCGGCGATGTGTCACGTGGTGGTGGTGGTGGTGGTGGTGGTGGGGTAGACAGGGTTTTGTATTGGTCCATGAACGTCATGCACCGTTGAAGCGTCTCATTGTACCGTTGTACTTTCCCACTGTCGCTTAACCCCGGTCTCTGTAAGATCTGTTGCATCTCTCCATCGAGGGTGTTTATGGTCTTCACCGTAGGTGGGACAGGGTAGGGTGATTGGAGGTTTTGCAGGAACCGTGGTTCAACGAGGACCATTTTTTTCGTGTGGTTCATTGTCGGCCGAAGAGTCCACCCAATACTGGACCCAACACGGAAGCGGCCAACGGTGCTAAGATGGCCCCGAGAAAGCCGCCTTTCTGTAACACCTTTTTCTTTTGTGTTTGAGGGACCCGCTTGTGGACTAGGGTTCGGAGACCTGTCTTATGCTTGGCCAACTTGGTCTTCTGAGCCGGAGTCAGTGGTACGTTGCCTTTTAACAGATTGTACCCGATCTCGCACAGGCAGCGTACAAGGTCAGGGTCCGCACCGCGTACAATGGTTCGGACTAACTCGGGTGGCGCTATCTTCAATACACGGAGCGTGGGAACGTGCTTCCGTACTCGCGCAGACATCATGTACAACTAATGCTAGAACTCACAACTCTGCTCTTTTTATCTATCTCAGAGACAAAGTCAACCCTGCTGTGGTATTCATTCTTTTTTATTATCCCATCATCAAACACACACACCCCAGCTGGGGGAGCCACTGTGGGTGTGTTTACATTATTTTTGCATGTACACGCGGTGATCCTCTCCGGGAAAGATGCCGGTCCGCAGTCGAAGATGTTCGGGGGGTGGCTTGCTTGAGGTCGAAGAGCATATACCCGTGCTGAGGGGTTGTGGCATCTTTAAAGGCTTCCAACGCAAACGGTGTGCGGCCGGGATACATCTGTCTCGCCAGGTGCAGCGGTTGAGTGGTATCTCTGGGGTTTTTGAAGACCACCAGGTAGTGGGCATTTAAGCTGATGTTCCGATGTTCTTTGTTTTTACTGAACAGATTCTGCACAATGTAGATGATGCTGAGCCGTCGATGGTGGCTGCCTTTGGTAAAGAGTTGGGTGACCCGCACATCCGTCTCCGCCATGAGATCATCCAGAACCACCAAGGTTTCGGGTTCCAAATCGGCCAGGTTAGGTAGGCCTTCCACGAACGTGATGTGGGGCATTGCTGCATACGCTTCCTGCCATTCTCCGTAACACCACACGACTCTGGTAATAGGTGGGGTGATCATGCTGTCGGCGTGTTGAAGGAGCTTCCTGACGAAGTGCGTTTTGCCGGAACCCGTCGGTCCTGCGATGACGCAAGTGAAGGGATGCTGCCAACGGGGGTCCATGGTTGGAGGTGTATCCGCTGTCGTGGTAACCCGCTCTTGTAAATTTGGTACGAGTGAACTGGAGTGGTGGTGGGTACAACGTCGGTCGTCGTTGTCGGTTCACTGTGAGGGATGAAATCCGGTGGGTTTTCACACGTAGTAGGTGTACTTGGTGTAGGTGTGGAGCTCGACGTGGCTTGTACACGGGGTGTGGTGGTGGTGGTGACTGGGCTCGATACGGGGTTGACTGGTGCTCTCTGTAGACCGGTTTGACTGGTGGCTGGTGTTCTCAGTTGGCTAAGTAACGTGCTGACATAGGCTACGTCGTAAAACACACCTCCGTACAACACACTCAGCAGGGTTAGCACTATCACCACAAAGCCCACTTGCGCTTTGCGCGGTTTGGAAGACGCTGTGTTCAGAGACGGTTGCACCGTGTTCATGGTCGGAGGTGGAATGAAGGATGACGGCAGTGGTGTCTGGCTTTATAGTCGTTTCACCTGGTTGGCAGCGACCCAGGAATTGAAGGAACTGGGCCAGCCTTGCCATTTGACGAAATGAAACAGTTTGCCACGTCGACGTTCCGTTTTCAAAATCTGCTCCACCGTGTAGTAGTCTTGCTGTGATTTTGCGACAGGCTGTAATTCCATCTCGTAAAACGTGCCTAGCAACGGTTCCCCTTGAAGATCTTCCAGTTCATAGACTCGCCGCTGTCGGGGTAGGCGCCGTTTAATCAGGAAGTGCTCATCGCTCCAGTTGGGCAAGTAACTTTTCTCGAACTTGCCCTTGACTTTACTGATCCGTACAGGGTCCCCGACCTTGTACACCGCCTTCGTCGTTCGCTGCGATGGCCTGGGGTACAAGCCACGCCGGACTTGGGCTTCATTGCGTTGGGTCACGGTAATGGGGGCTCTCTCTATACTCTGATGATAGGCTCGATTGTAACCCCTCACCAGTTTCGGGAGAACATCGATGTACCGCCTTGTATTCTTATAGGTGAAATATTTATACATGCGACCTTTAAATGTCCTGTTGAACCTTTCCACCACGGACGCCTTGGTCTCGTTGTACGTATGGAAGAAGAAGACCTTCTGTTTCTTGAGAAAGGCTTGGAACGCTCTGTTGAGGAATTCCGTGCCTTCGTCGGTTTGCAAATACAAAGGTTTGCGCCCGGTCTTGAAGATGTCTTTGAACGCCGCTATGAGATTCGCCCCCGTTTTCGTCCGGATGGGTACCACCCACGCATACTTCGATAGGATATCGATGCACGTCAAGATATACCGATTCCCATCGTTGTGTTTGGCAAAGGCGCTCATATCGACCAAATCCGCTTGCCACTGGGCATCTATTCCTCCCACGATGACCCGGTTCCGTAGAAAATGGCGACGGACAGATCGATGTAAGGTATAGGTGTCTTGTTTTCTTAACCAATCTCGGACTTGGGCACGTTGTATCCCCTGGGGTTTGGCCGCTCGATAGAGAGCCGACAATGCACTATAGGCTGCCGGACTGTCGGGACTGTAGTATAAGTTATCCAACACCTTCTCCCAGCGCTTCATGATGACACAATGATGATGGACCCGGAGAGTATGGTTTATTTATAACAAGTTTCCACCACCGTTGTGTTGGTTGACTCAGTTCAGCCGGATAGTCTATAGCCTCGTCGTCTGGTTCATGACTAGACAGTTGTTCATTGGGTTCAGCCAGTGCGTCCTCAATAGCACGAGCCCACCCCAACTGGTCTGATGACCGCTCGTCCAGTGTAAACAGCTGGTCCATAATAGGCACCACTTTCTCCAAGGCTGCCCACAGGTCAGGGTCTAGAGTGAAGCTTTGCGTAGCATCCCGATCTTCCACGAGGGTGACTTTATCTTCATAGACGTGTAACCCCACCTGGGGTGTAAGGGGTAGGATGGCTCGTAGGACTGGTGACATGCTTGACCCAATGACGATCGTTGAATGACACACACTCTGTCTGACCCTCGTATTTATAGTCAGGTCCCACTGTCAATGCCGCAGCGCCAGGGTCAATAGGGCACAGACTATTGTGAGGCCAATCAGCCGTCGCTGGTTCCGGCGTGAGCGCTCGTGGTCCATAGCCCGAGCATCAAGGATGGCTGTCATAGTCCAGTAGTGGTGAGTGATGGCACACCTCTCCATCGAGTGCACTCTGTCGAGGACCGCTTCTGTGAACTCGTTCAGGATCTGGCGTCGCCCCTCGTTGTCGTCGCCATCTGCAAACATGGACCGGACCACTGCTCGGAAACCCGTGAGTGAATTCACCAGGGTGGCATGCTGTAAAAGGCGAACCGCATAGGGCTTGGTCTCCGTCATGGCTCTGCGACCGTAGATAGGCCAAAGAATGCAGCAAACCCCTACAAATTTTCCCCTTTTATACGTTTTTTTCGTGACATTCGGGTGTTTTCGGGAATCTCCGTGACATCTTCGGGGATCTCCGTGACTCTTAGGTCACCTCCATCCCACACGCCGCCATTTTGTACCCACACGCCGCCATTTTGCACCCACACGCCGCCATTTTGCACCCACACGCCGCAATTTTGCACCCACACGCCGCCATTTTGCACCCACACGCCGCCATTTTGCACCCACACGCCGCCATTTTGCACCCACACGCCGCCATTTTGCACCCACACGCCGCCATTTTGCACCCACAGAACGCCATCACAGACAGGTCAATACATGTTCACAGGTCAAAACAGCGCCCCCTACCGCCCGAAAGAGTTACCTCCCGCGGCAAAATAAGGCCTGTAATCCACTTTATATACTACTAGCGGCCCTTAAACTACAATTTCAATCAATATCAAAAGAAGTGTTGAGGCGCTAAAAGTGGACAATACATGCATTTAATTTTCAAAATACAACTTCTTAACATTGTTAACCGACTCATTTGCTTCCGTTGTTTGCCATGAGGTAAGTTCTCCTGCATTCGAAGCCGTTCGGGCTCGATTTCAAAAGTCTTCGGATTTCTTTCATTAGTTATTGGAAACCAGCCATATCGTGGAGAATGTATTACCGCGGACCGTGTACCGGAATTCGTGGCGAATTCTTTAACATTGAAGTTACCGCACTTGATAGTATTATTACAGATAGAGATCTAGTAGAGGAGGGGTATGTAGATCGATGTAGGGCGTAGAAAAAAAAACATTTTTATGAGATCCACTATCATTGTGGTGTATGAAAAGGCGGGAAATAATTATATAATCGCAACAACATCGACAAAGACACCCCCTGCCACCCAAGTCACCGTGCGTCAAATGTAACTGAGAACTTGGCTCTCTCTGTGAAGGACCCATCTTAGCAGTCAGGCTGAGTGCCAATGATGTCAACACTCTTGTGAGCGGTATCCAGGCTTACACACTGACTCTATTGTGTAACCGGGGTTTTTCTTTTGCCGTAATGACCCGGCGCACAATGGGTTTCACTTGTGGCCCGGTGTTCAAGTAGCAAGAACCGGGTGTTCATGCCGATCAAATCCGGGGTAATATTTGACATGAACACCTCCCTAGTTTCAAGAGACACACGGACTTCTTTGTCTGGCATGGACATTCGTCTGCGTGAATCGCCTGGTCGCCTTCAGGAATTAGCAGTTTTTCATGTAGAAATAAGTGGGTGAGTGTTAAAGTAATTTATTAACCCGTACCCGGTGTTCTAGTGATTTATCAAACATTTTAAAATTAACCATTGAAAGAACGAACAATGTCCGTTGAAGTGTGCGACGGGAGATAACTCGTATGAAAATGATACAAAGGCCTTTTGATATCGAAATTTCGAGAAATACAAGCTCAATTCATCTTCACATTTCAAGTTAAATGCTACACTAAGCGTTCCGCCACGTGTAGTGTTGGACTTGGATATGCGAAGATGGCTCAATTGAGCACCACTAAATCACAAGTCAGCTTTGATAAATGTCAGTCAAATAAAGAATTACTTTCCATTATTGGAGTGACAAGCTACATGTATCGTTACAGGATCTGCATGGAAATACGCCATGTAAATATCACACTTTGGTTTATTTTGCTGCCAGTCACATACCTTCTTGTCGAGTGACACCAGCGTCGTCGCGGTCGTGCATTCTTGCTGTAGTTTCACTGAATCCCGTCACAATTTCTTTTTGTGAGCGTTAAACTATATGCCTTCTAATATACATACATTAAAACAGCGACTGCCTCAAATATAGGTCTAATCTTTGGTTGACGCCTGCTGAGCGTTGATTGCAGACTAAGCAGTTAAAATATGACGCGTCTGTATGTCGTAACGCATCAATTTTCTGCCGTACGTATATGTGTGGGTACAAGTCAGATGTGTACCGGTAAACGTGAATTTCTGTCAGACATTCCCTTAATTATAGGCCTAGTATGAGATCATGCGTATGGACATAGGGATATGTAATTTGTATGTCTGCATATTTTGCTTCATATGCGTTTCACGTAATGTAGATTGTGATACGTACATATATCAATTACATATATCTTTTGTTACAAAACTTTGTAAGGATAACATGAGAGTTACGGACCAGTCAAACGGGTTGTGGAAGTTATGTTTCGTATGCAAATGTGTTTGTCCTGAAACAACCATGATGTGTTACACAATACGGCCATTGTGTAAGTTATTTATCGCCTTCGACATCGGGGTACATGCAGAATGAGCACTCACACGTCCGATTTTAATACCTCGGTCGCTTCGCGACCTCGGTATTCAAATCGGACTGGTGTGAGTGTTCATTCAGCATGAACCCCTCTGTCTCAGGCGATAACTATTACCTATTGGTTTAGCGGTAGCGTGAACATTTTAACGTTTGGTCTACCGTATCGCATCGGTATTCAACAATGATTTGGGCAAATCCGTCATGTAAGACAGATACAACAGGTTAGGGTCAACCCATACCGTCCCATACAAGCGTTTTTTAACGAATAATTCATGATTCCGATAGTGAATCTTTTTGGCGAGAAAATATCCGTATAATTCCGCTACAAATCCTGAGATAGTTAGAATTCTATAATATGCAAAACATTTCCTGAAAATTCTCTTTTAGCTAAAAAGTGACTATGCGTAGATTCTGGTAAAAGTTCTATTTTTATTTCCATTTTCTCGCATGGAATGCTTGCACCTACTGACCAAACTATGCGTTTAAGAATTTCATCATCGGCGAAATTGTTTTGTAGAACTTATTCACAAAATCATTTTTTATGCCGAACTGTGAGATTTTTAATTTAACGAAATTTCTAAAAATACGATCCTGAAATGAAGTTTTATTATTTGGCGCATATTTTCATGTTACTGACTAATTATTGTTAGCAAGTTTTCAAAGAAAATACATCGGGAAAGTAACATAACTTGCACGTTTGAGGTTTTTTCGAAATAAATTAATTGATGCAAAACCCTGAATGTAAACTCGTCAATGCTTTTTTCAGAGATGCGAATAGATATTAGTGTCATATTCCAACTATAAATTTATCATTAAAAGTGCAACCGATCGTGGTATTATCAGATATTGATATGCCGAACTGTGACGGTTGGTCCTCCTGTACAATAGGTGACTACATGTGGGGAACCATTCAACCAAGGAGTGAAAAGGGCCAAGTATATTGCACGCAAAGTGTTGCCGATTGAAGTTGTCTTACATGACGGATCTGCATTTGAGGGACACAGAGGACTCTATTCCGAAGAGGAACACCCATATTTTATCAATAGAATATTCCAAACATGCAGCCAATCAGGGATAAGCAATTGACAAACGGCTGGACATTTGCGACTGCTCGGCTTATTCCAACATTGTCCGAGATCGTGTCGAGTGACGGCGGGATTGATCCGAATTTAAAACAAAAATGGAACAGGTAGGGTGATATTTATTTACAGTTTCTTTATTAATTATAATCGGTTTACCGAAAAAATACTTCGTCATTCCGAAAAGTAGCAATCTTGCTGGCGGCTTGCATGACAAAACAACAACAACAACAGTCAAAAATAGTTTAAAATTAATAGTCGAACTTGCATGCCATGCTATCTACTTTGTCAAGCATAAGAGAACAACAGCAGTTTGAGAATATATTTTGCACCATGCGATTTTTTCTTGTAGCACCAGTGAAAAATACCCATCGAGTTAAGAGTGGATTTACAGAAAAACAACATGGACTTCAAATGGGCTACGGCAAACCAAATCCAATTTCTCTCATTTTTCGCGTGTTAGTTTATTCATAAAGCTATTCCATGGTTTACTCTTGGATACAATTCAAGTTGATTCTATTTATTGATGTGATATCTGATGGTCGTAATTCATATCTGACAGCAACCTGTAACCATCTCGGTCATCTATACGCGGTAAGCAGGTCCGGGAAATCCCACGAACTCGCGTATATACGTCAATTCGCATATATAGGTTAACTGACCATTGAGTGATACATTCCTCGCTCACTGGAAAACGATCTCAAAGTGCAAGATGATATGTATGTGAGAGACACTTGGAGTTGTACTCTAACTAACCTGCACATTGGTGACAAATACTTTTACGGCATGTCTGACACGAATTGACTAAAATAGACCCCCAACAGGGGGTGGGGAACATGACGGGGGGAATGACCTACATTCAATCTGGCATTGTGTGTGGAGTTGTTTGTGTGAAATTCTATTCACGAATTATAATAAAATAAGGGATTATGTGCGTTAGGGGTTCGCTGTCTTTATTTCACGTCACTATTGCACTTTAAAGTCCGAAAAGAAGATGAGAAAAAAGGAAAAAATGAAGAAAAAAAAAATTCTCGGGGATTTGGGGATTCGAACCAAACTGTTGCTTTTCTTTTAATCTGTAGTCCGACACTCTAACCATTCGGCCAAGCAGCTGTTACAATTATCAACTTGAGGAATCATGTGCCGAATGGCGGTGAACTACAATCTTTCAGATCATTACAAGCGTTTTGACATATTTCAATATTATGAAAATATGGCACCTTTAACCAAAACGATAATTCAATATCATTTTGGATCAAACCTACCGCATTTTGATGTAAGACTCGTTTTGGTTAAAGGTGTCATATTTTATGAAGGGAATTCCCTTAAAGAATATCGCCAAAAATTGCAAAAACAAACAAATGCTTATTTTCTATCACTCGTAATATTTTTTTGACAAGTTTATTCTCGGTGAAAGTTGAGAATATGAAAATTCAGTATTTTCTCTCTCAAGCTAATAACTTTTAAACTAAACGAGAGGAAATTATATTTCCGGTTTATAAACGCAACACAATAAGGAAAAAAATACGGTCAAACCGAACACCTCCTTTATTGTGAACCATCATTGTTGAGCAGGACCTAGCCACATATATGCAACTCAGTGTATGTAGTTGCACATCCTTACTCCGAGAGACATCAGTAGCGTCATTTTCTTCGTGGCCAAACATGACAAAATGTATAAACACAACCTAGCTTTATTATTTACTCTAACCTAATTATCTAACTTTGACGTAATATTAATTCCAATATACACAATTATACGGCACTTCCAGTTATTACAGAAACTATGTTAGTACATATAGCAATCTACATTTACAAGTGTTACCTACATAACTTACATCTACTAACTGCCTTGGCGCTGCAAAGTCGCATGCCAAAATGAGTTCTAAAAGTGAACTAACTTAATTTCATACTGACCAATATTTATATGATTGGAGTTTTATCGAGATCTCCAGGGAGTGATTCCCAACAATCGCAAACACCGTTTGACTACTATATAAGTAATTCTAATGTCTTGACATGTCTATCGGTTATCCTGTTCATTCTACATGACATCTCCAATAACAGTAGGGAGTCTGACCTAATAACAACAAAGGATTATTTTAGACTAAAATGACAGTCTGACTATAATTGACACCTGGCTCCCGTCTTGCAACAGCTGGTCAGAACTTGTCTGACAACACTAATTGAATGTCTACCGCAAGAGTTATGGACTAATCAAATTGCTATCAAAACATTTTATTACAAAATCAATATTCATACCCTTAAATCCTAGTTCTAACATGTGTTACATAATTCTTATGAAGTGCATACATTTGAAAGAACTAATATTTACAGCTTGCATATATAGTAATTTAACTCTATACTTATAATGCTAATTCACAATAAACAAACATTAAATAATAATGGAATATAATTGAGGTACATGTTCATTTTTATCTCGCCTTACGAAGTAAAGGGGAGATATTGTGTGGGGGGGGGGGGGAAGAGGATGTCGGTGCCTGGAAATAAATGGGTTTTTGGTTTAGCAAGTCAAAAACAAATCTAGGAAAATTAGAAAAAAATATTAAAAAAATAAAAAAATATAGGGGGTGGGTATGCCACGTGGGGATACTACCCCTGGGGTGCTTTAATGTTAAAATCACTATGAATGAGTTTTGCGTTTAGCTGAAGTGCAACTTGGAAAGTTTCTTGCAGTTGTCGGCTGTCCTTGGATGATTATGAAACTTGGTACACATGTTTCTTATGATTAGAGGATGTACCTGTGCTATTTTTGAGAAGAAATATTAATTTTTCTCAAAATTATGGCAAATGAATGAGTTTTCTGTTTAGGTAAATTGTACATGTAGGCCTCTACATGATAAGTTTGCTGCAGTTGTCCGCTCTCATTGGATGAGTTTGAAACTTGGTACACATGTTTCTTATGATTGGAGGATGTACTTGTGCTATTTTTTAGATGAAATATTAATTTTTCTCCAAATTATGGCGAATGATTGAGTTTTGCTTTTAGCTGAAGTGCAAGTGTACAACTGTACACCAGTTTGCTGCAGTTGTCAGCTGTCATTGAATGATTATGAAACTTGGTACACATGTTTCTTATGATTAGAAGATGTACCTGTGATATTTAGGAAATGAAATATTAATTTTTGTTCAAATTTTGAGGGTTTTGTCTTCATCTACCAATAATAATGTAAATGTATATACATTTACACCTGTACATGGAAAGTTTTCTGAAGCTGTCAGCTTTCATTGGATAAGTTTGACACTTGCTACCCTTGTTCAATGTGATTCAAAGATGTGCATGTGCTATTTAAGAAATGACATTAAATATGAAATTTTTCCTAATTATTGCAGTTTAGACTTTGTACCTTTCCATTGATAAGGTTTTTCTTGGGCAAAAATTTACAGGTAGATCTATACATAGAAAGTTGTTGGTGGACATGTTTCATGTTTTCCTAGGTCACAGCTCTCCCGCAGTAATCCCACACGGGACTGACCTATCCAGCAGTAATCCCAAATGGCACTGGCCTATCCAGCAGTAATGCCACAAGGGACTGGCCTATCCAGCTGTATTCCAAACGGAACTCAACTATTCAGCAGTAATCCCAGACCAAACTGGTCTATCCAGCTGTAATCCCAAACGGAACTCTATCCAGCAGTAATCCCATACCGAACTGGTCTGTCCATCAGTAATCCCATTTGGAACCGGCCTATTCAGCAGTAATCTCACACAGGACTGACCTATCCAGCAGTAATCCCAATGGCACTGGCCTATCCAGCAGTAATGCCACAAGGGACTGACCTATTCTGCAGTAATCCAACATGGGACTGGCCTATCCAGCCCGAGCCGTAATTCCACACGGGACTGGCTTATGCAGCAGTAATCTCTCATGGGACTGACCTATCCAGATGTAATAGGATACTGGATTGCAATTTGCAGCAGTAATCCCACATGTGACATGGCACTGACCTATCCAGCCATAATTTTACACGGGACTGACCTATTCCGCTGTAATCCCACACAGGTTTAGCCTATCCAGCAGTAATCCCTACATGGCCTCGTCAGCCATAATCCCACACGGGACTGCCTATGCAGCAGTAATCCCACACGGGACTGTGCTATCCAGCATTAATCCCATACGAGATTCATCTATCCAGCAGTAATCCCAGACAGGACTGGCCTATCCAGCAGTAATCTCACACTGGACTGCCCTACGTACCAGTAATCCGACGGCACTGACCTATCCATCCTACATGGGATTAACTTTTGCCAGTAATCCCACATGGGACTGTCTGTACCAGATAATCTATTCCAGACATTATTGTCTGTACCACATCACCTATTCCAGTCCTTATTGTTTTCTCTACATGTATGCTTTCAATACTGCTGCACCCTTGGCGGATGACCCGGCAAGGCGAGATGTTGGGGTTCTCAGAACGCTTGTTACATGTCTTATGGCTCTGTTATAGATCCCTCCGTCCCCGAATAAGTTTCGTCCCGAAACTAATAAATTGTCAATGTAGTTATGGTAGTCGATGTTAGATGGAATTTAGACGTTCTTGTGTGATGCTGATTAAAAGATGAAGGTTCCTGTGCAATGTTGATCTTTAGTGTTGAACTGTGACTGAGGTTGCTGATACTTGTCTGGAATGTGGGGAACTTTTGCCCTTGGCTTCCTTGGGTCACTTCTGTCTGTGGACACCATACAGCTGAAACACTCAGATGTGAAATGCAGAGAGTTAGCAATGTGTAAGATATATTTGTATACATAGAGTAGGCACAAAGATATTCATTATCATTCAAGAGTGATTATTTAGTCAATCTTCATTTTTTTAATAATTTTGTTACATGTATCATTACACCATTTACATACTAACTTACATACATGGGTTGTATTGAGGACTATGTACATATATTTTCTTGTTTAGATACAATATTCCAAATGCATAAGGACACTGATCACTATGTAATGAGAGATAGGCTCTAGTCAAGTCGGTAATATTTATTCTGACACCAATGATCTATTGTAAAGAACATAAATGAATGAAATTCAGAAAGAAATCATGTTAGATAATTAATGCCTGAAAATGAAAAATGTAATGTTGCTTTTCACTTGAAACCTGGTTGAAAAAGTTTGATGGGAAGACTTGCTGCAGACAAGTCTGACCCTAGCACTTGATTTGCAACCGGTGCCTCAGTAAAAGAGCACAACAGAGAAACTATATTTTTATATTTTGAAAATCCATAAGTGTACATTAAGCCAACATGAATGATT
The DNA here is from genome assembly GCA_036873755.1 of Hanleya hanleyi. Taxonomy (NCBI): domain Eukaryota; kingdom Metazoa; phylum Mollusca; class Polyplacophora; order Lepidopleurida; family Hanleyidae; genus Hanleya; species Hanleya hanleyi. The sequence continues at coordinate 59,346 of JAVTVY010052051.1, read as the reverse complement.
CACATACATTTTAAGTCCTATCAAACAATTATTTTCTAGGAAAGAATAAACATACATGTAGGTAGTATTCATGTATCCGTATACATACATGAGAGCAGTGCTCCAGATAATTTTTTTTTATGAGGAGTACTATACTCCTCCAAATTTGTTCGAAGGAGTATCGCTTGTCATACCAGGAGTATTAACGGTTCTGAAAAACTTCTGGTCCGGACAAGTTGTTGACGCACGGACAAAGGGACGTACCACTGTGTAGTTTCTTGCCTGAAGTTTTTGCGCATAGTTCTACAACTCCAGTGACTATAGAGTCTATAATCCTCCGCACTAAATTCTGCACCGTCTCCTCGGTAGATTTGGCAAAAAAGGAGGTTATTTTGCGTGTCCCGGACATCTTTAACCGAATCACACATGATGTGATTGCTGCAGTGAAAAAAAATGGCTGCTCACTATAGCAACGGTACTGTTTCCGGCAAGCTCTCCAGTCTCCGTGCAAGGGTATTGCTGATGAACTATATGACAACAACGTAAAACACCCCCGCAGACAGATTTGTCTCCCTTGATATGCCTTGCTGAGATCAGGAGACCGAGTCAACGGATTGACGGCATCGTTTATTAGAGAAATGTTACGCATTGATTTTGGCGATAAGGCGTATCAGCTATTTATCGGGCGTATTTGTTACGCCTAGATTTCAGCATGCATGCGTTTTTGAACTTTTTGTAGGCGTAAATTACGCCAATACGCCCCTTATCTGGAGCACTGATGAGAGTATATATATCAGGTGCAAACCCTGCATTCCCAAGATCCTTGGAGCTTTCACAACATAATATAAGTTAGTCATGTTAGTGTGAATTATAATAAACTACATCAAATACATCAACATTTAATGCAACAACTTGTAAGTAGTAACTAATTATTTACACATTCCTTTTGGTACTCGAATATGGTTTGTCAAGCCATATTAAGAGTATCACAGAATCTGTTAGGGGTGACAAGTCTCCGACCAGTCCTGTGGTTGTCATGATCTTTCGGTATCTCTTTTGCCGATAGCAAAACTATGCATATATGCTCTTACCAAATCGAACGTGTGTATTGTGTCCCTCTAAATAATCCAGAAAACCATATACCACATTCAGATCAATATTTTCGATAGGATCCCATTGATGTGGCATATCTCTAGATTTGAATACTGGTGATCCCATATGAAACTGGAATTTGCAAACCTTGAGGGATTGTGGCACTGAAGTTCGTCGTTGAATTAATTTGGGATTGCAGGGCTCGCTTTAGAGCATCAGAGATGACCTGCAAAAAAAAAAACCCTTCTAAAAAATGTGCAGGTCAAATCCAAGATGACCTGCAATTGCAAAATTTGACCTGCATTTTTTTAATAAGCCCCCTCCAAGCTTGTTGAAAATTTCTCACCGTTTGAATTTGCCGTTCGTACTTCGAACACAGCGAGCAGTTCATTTCTGTCACAATATCATGTCCGTTTTTTTTTTCCTTTTTATTCCTCAGCCCCTACGGGCTAAGGAGTATTGTTGTGGCCCCAGCAGTGTGTCTGTCCGTCTGTCCGAGCCGTATCTCGAAAACTATTTCGAGGAAGTTCTTGAAACTTACAGGTTATGATCCTTTTATTTTTTACTTGTGCCTTTGAGACTTTCAGGTCAAACTGGTCATTATTTATTTTTTTACAATTTTTAATTTTTTCTACCATTTTCCAGTCTTCTAAAAGGGAATCTGGAAGTATGCATACATTAGCCCTACTTTTATACTGATTTACATACTCCTATTTGCATGTAGCCTATCAAAGAGCTCCATAGTAAAGTTGTGTTTCAGCCATTGGTTCAGTGTAGTGAATGACTGGCCATTGGTTTGGTCTAGAAGTCTATATTCCTCTGCATATTCAGTAACACGGTATTGCCAGACTAATTGTCGTATCCCTACGCTGTTGAGAAAAAAAATAGTCTGACATTAAAACTGTGAAAATCGAATTGTTATTCGCCTAAAAGTTCTCAGAATGGATTTGAACGATAATAAACGCCTGTTTTATCAGAAAAGGGCAACTTGTACTTTGTCTTGTAACAGAATTGTAGGAACCCGTGAGATTCTGTCAAAAACGAAAGTAGTCAAAAACGAAAGTAGTGCCCATGTGTTTGTGCTTCCTGCCAACACATCCGATGATGGGAGTTGAGTTTTCAGTTTTAAAATGAACTGTGGTCGTCGGCCAGTACAAGTGGTGTCTCGCATAACAAGTCCTCTAAAATATACTTCATGGAAGATAGCGAAAGTTATGGCCAACCCAATAAATTAACGCAAACATCATCATCGTTGCTGCTGCATGTTGTTGTTGTTGTTGTTGCACTGACGCTAATGCATTACCAACGGAGATTCGTCGGGGGAATTTCAAAATTCTATCTCACATAATGATGGGATGTGATTTTCGGCTATCGGAGCCAGTTTTTCTTAGAGAAGTGAAATTCTCCACAGTATCTGTATGTAATTTGTGCATTTTTATTCTGAAATTTGAAGGAAATCTGTTCAGGATCAAAGAAAATCTCCAATACCTCACATAGGTTTTTTTTTTTCAAAGCACAATGAAGTTGGGCTCGCAATGTTGTAACATTGTGACTAGGCACTATGAAAATAACATGTGAGGTATTGAAGGTTTGTTTTGATTCTGAACAGATTTCCTTCGAATTTCAGAATAAAAATGCACAAATTACATAGAGATACTGTGGGGAATTTCACTTCTGAGATGAACTGGCTCCGATATTTAGCCGAAAATCCCATCCCATCGTGATACAGAGCTCTCAGTAACTTTCGGTGGAAACATTGGCGGCCATCTTTAATTGATGCAAAATCTTTAATGATATATTTCTCTGATACCATTCAAGTGTTCTATACGAAACTTGGTATGTAGCATCGATCAAGAGACCTGCAATGTATAACCACATCAGTTCCTCTGAGTGGCGGGAAGGATGGGCTGCCATCTTTAATTTATGCGAAATCAATGATGACCTATATCTCTGATACCGCGTTCAAGTGCTCGATGTAAAATTTGGTATGTAGTACATCATTGATGTTTCAATAGACAGTTCTGGTTTTTACCCCTCGGCCAACTTTGGCCTAGGGGTATTGTCATCATGTACGGCTGTCCGTACGTCCGTCCGTCCGTTACCGCGATATCTACAGAACCGTTTCATGCATGGCAACCAAACTTGTTACATCTATTTATCTTCACGTAAATCAGAAGCCTATCTAAAATGAGTCATCTCGGACAATATTTTGCAGAGTTATGCCCCTTTTTACAAATAAAAATCCATTTATGATATGTTATTGTGATAATTTCAGAACCGTTCCATATACAACATCCTATCGTGATACAGTTGTTTCTCTTGACCTGAACTAGATGCCTATCGAAAACGAGACGTGTCAGAAAGTATTTTGCAGAGTTATGCCCCTTGTCCACTTATGATTTGTTATTGTGATAATTTCAGAACCGTTCCATATACAACATCCTAACGTGAAACAGTTGTTTCTCTTGACCTGAACTAGATGCCTATTGAAAATGAGTCGTGTCAGAAAGTATTTTGCAGAGTTATGCCCCTTGTCTAATAAAATCCACCAATTCCTACATGTATGTTAAGTTTGCATATAATTTCTAAATCATGTTTGTATACTATCACATTTATTTATTGATTGGATGACTGATTTATTGATTTATTCCCTTACACAATGCGAAGAACAAATGTATATCTATAGTGTATGTATTTATTCCAGAAACAAATTGATTTGAGGGGAGGAACACTTTTTTTTTCAAAGAAAGTACACTTACAATACCAGGGGTAAATAGTTCTTTCGATGTTTTTGTCAGTTTTTGCCGGGGACTTCAATTCCAATACCAACAACTGTCTACTTGAAACGACTACATGTACTCTTAAAAATTAACAACTGAAAGTTAATGAATCAACTGGATTATTTTGAAAATAGTTTCGAAAATGAGAGTGATCAACACGAACAACAACAAAAACAACACACAGATAGTCGACACTGTTATTTGACGATCTGAAAATGATCTTTTTTTTAATGTGGTTGATTCCTTTACTGAACTTCATTTTTGTCCTGCCTCTGTTGAGTCTACATGGTGTCATTCTTTTAGCAGGTTAAGGAAAAGCTGCTCAATTCGGACAGCTAAAGTATAGGCTGATCTAGTTGAACAAAAGCTATTTTATTGCTTTCCATTTTATTTTGTCGAGTTAAATTCCCTTGAGGCGTTTTATCAACAGGAGATTTTCCGATTGCACCCTTGTCTCTCGCTCCATTTAGGAAGTTTCCCTGTTTCTTGCAATGCTAGGTGAATTGGCTTATGGGTAATTTCAGGGGTGCGATCTATCCAAGCGATATGGTTTTCATTACAACACCCCTGCGCAAAATGAGAGAATGACTGAAAGTTCCGCGTCACTCCGTTTATTGAATGCGCTATGAAGTAGTTCGACCTAGTTTCGAATAATTTCTCTGAATTAATCTCACGACGAGCCGTTTCTAGGTGCAGATATTGAAGAATATGTCGAATGCGTTTCCTGGACAACACTTCTGCTGATATCTTGAGAGATTTTCTTCGAAAGATTGTGTTTTGTCTGTAAACTGGTCAATATGGCACATGTCGTAGTCACGGAATATGCCCACTTCATCTTCGGTTCTGATAGCCAATGAAATACACCGAATTTACGAAAAGACGTCATGTTTTAAGATCGGCTGAACCGCACTGCCAAAATTATAGTGCAGTCCCGGTGAGAGAGTTTGAAAAGGAGAGACGAGGAGGCAGTTTCGTTTTCGTTCCAGCAGTCGACTGGAGAATTTTGACACTGTGCGAGTGTGACATTCGGACAGATCGAGGTGTGTTAAACGTTTTATACCCGTCACTGAATTCATTACTTGTTTCCCGGCGCACACTTGTTAATATTATCAAATAAATGAATATTGCAAGTTTCCGCGCTACTGCATGACTGAAAGCATGCACATGGCATGACTGAAAGCCGCCGTTTTGTGTGCTAAGTTTGAAAACATTTCTTGCAAGGAAAACTTGATTTATTTAATCAAGCGAAAACATCCTTTTTACTGCAATTTTCAAATTGACTGATCTTATCGTCCTGCATCATTTGTCATCCAGCAAAAGTAATGTTCTTGATTCTTACCATATCCGTAATGGCAGCTCGTTGAACAGGTCAGGGAAAAGGACTAACTGGGATATATATCCCAATTGGGATAAAATATCGCAATTTGAATATTTTTTTCATACTTCCATATTTTCAAGCTGGCATACTGTGCTAGTAGTTCTTCTGTTCGTTTAAAGACATACAACAGTGGTTATTGATGGGAAGTATACTGCAACAACAACATCAAAAAGTATTATTGCACGTAATTGCAATTGCACAGAGAATAATGTCGACGAGAAAAGGTCAGCAAAATTATACAATCGTATTGTCAGTTTTGTGAAGTAGATTCTATCTTGTTTTTGGTAGTTTTGATGCCGAAATCCGACATTGCTGTTTGGTATGAAAATCGGTGAAAATATCCCAATTAGGATATATTTCAATATCCAAACTTTGATTTAATATCTTGGGTGGGATATATACCCAATCTTCATAAATTAATATCCTATCAATGCTCCCCAATCGTATATGTCGCTTTGTAGGATCTTACTGATTTCAATTAAATTTTGTGTTCGGAGCGCCCAGCTCATGAATATTTAATAGTCTTATGACATCACGACCGCATTTTAACTACCGTACTTTACTTGAGTCGGGCAGGGGGGATAGGTTCATGGACTCTGCGTTAACTCAAGGTTACGTCAAGGACGTGTCCATAATTCTACCCCGCATTGTGGAGCCAACCTGGGTGGGTGGCAACATCAGAAGATTCCCCCACAGCTTGGCGTGTGCTTCGGCTGAGCCAACCAGAAAGCACTTGTCATTACATTCCCTTCAAAGCACTATGAAAACCTCTCGGGATCGGTCAACACGCGCCTTACTGCAAGCCGGTTAGATCCTAACAGCGACATATCCAAATGGGGAAGCAGTTAGGATTTAATTTTAATTAGATTGGATATATACCCCACTTAGTGCTTTGCTCTGACCTGTTGAAGTTGACAAAATAATTTTCCGTTTGGGCCAGGCAGTGGAGGTAAATTTATTTTTTGATGTTAATAATGGTTTTCTGTGTCTCTGATTGAAATTTTTAGTAACGTAGGGTATTTTTTCTGTGTGCAATTGCTGAATGGATTTTAAAATAATTATTCGATGTACCGGTAGGCATACGTGTAATCTTGAAGAAGACCTATATAGGCTACTTATATTATTTTCTGGTTGTCAATTGCCACACAAATAAATTATAAATATGAATCAGATTCAGTGACTTCATTCTTGTACATGTCCACAATAACAATGTCATTGAGCTTTGCCTGCAGGTTGCTGTGTGCATGAATACATAAACCATGAATGAAAGCCGATCTGCTTCCTGGGCAACAATGTTCACTATGATGCGGACACCGACCTCGGCAATATTGTAGGGTTACTACCAAAATGTTATCTTGTTTAGTTCAGATAATATACAATTTTTAATCTTCGGTGTTGTGTTCTTTATCGGGGAAAGGTAATTCCATTGGGTTGTCAAACAATTGTGATAACAGTTGAACGCCTCAACAAAATTGTTTCCATCGTCCACTGGTACCACATATGCAACTCTCATTTGCCTAGACTTTCTTTACAGTATTGATGAAGTCTCTTCAATAATTAGAGCTAAGCTTCACAAATTCACATCACGTATGCAACGAGAGACACATCAGAAATATATTGAACAGGACCAATTCCTTCCCTGTTTTTTAGCAGCCTTGGATGCTTTCATTAATTTCAATGAGAGTTCAAAGAATACTGGATATCTGCTATAGCTTGAAGTGGAAATTAAAATATTGTCTGGTTGAATTTCATGTGAAAAGCCAATAGGGCACAGGTGATGAAATCAAATAATTTAATTCTAAAGCAATATAAAAGAATTAAATATTCTTTAGTTGTCCCCCGATACGCAAGTGGGAGGGGGACTTGGAAATACTACCCGTCTGTCTGTTCGTCCGTCCGTCCTTCCGTCCGTTTGAACCATGTTGTGAACGCGATATTTCGAGAACAATTAAACTCATCAACTTCAAACTTCAGGGGGTGACTTGACATCAGTGAGAAGATGGCTGAGATTGTTTTTCACCAAACTGCGTTATCGAAGATGGCCACCGTCAGCCATCTTAGATTCCAACCAACCCAAAAATGTTGTGAAAGCGAAATGTCGAACAGTTCAACCGATTGACTTCAAACTTGGGGGATGACTTAACATCATGCAGTGAGAAGATGGCTGGGATTGTTTTTCACCAAACTGCGTTAACCAAGATGGCCCCCGTCAGCCATCTTAGATTCCATCCATCTCCAAAATGTTATGAACACGATATCTAGAGAACAATTCAACTGATCGACTTCAAATCTGGGGAGTGACTTCACGTCAATAAAAAGATGACTGGAATTGTTTTTCACCAAACTGTGTTAACCAAGATGGCTGCCATGCATCTCTAAAATGTTAATTATGAACACGATGGTGTGACATTTTCTGTCTATCCATCCGTCGGAGCGTCCTTCCATCCATCCGTCCGTTCGTCCCAACCATGTTGTGAATGCGATATCTCGAGAACAGTTCAACCGATTGACTTCAAACTTAGGGGGTGACTTGACATCAGTGAGAAGATGGCTGGAATTGTTTTTCACCAAACTGTGTTATCCAAGTGGCCACTATCAGCCATCTTAGATTCCATCCATCCCAACTATGTTGTGAACGCGATATCTCGAGAACAATTCAGCCGATCATTCAACTTCAAATATGGAGGGTGACTTTACATCAATAGCTACCCTTCCGTCTTTCCATCCCTCATAACGTCCTTCCGTCCCTCATACTGTCCTTCCATCCCAACCATCTTGCGAACAAGATATCTCAAGAACAATTCAACCGATTAACTTCAAACTTAGCAGATGGCTGGGATCTCAGAAGAAAGTCACTCATTTTTCGGCACAACTATGCCACCGGACATGCCGGATAGACAATTTTCAACATTGTCCTTCACAATTATATCTCCTTCACATCAACAACACCACACTCCTAGCAACAATTTACCATCACACAAAATATATATGGTGATTATATCCCGTATGTGACAGTGTGAGAAATCCATTTCCAGACAAGCTTTTTGGTGGGGGACCTGCGAGCTACTCGGCTTGTATCACAGTACCAGTTATACGTGTATGTATTATACAGCAAACGGTCCCAAAAATTTGATTAAACTCAATTTGCACTGCCAAAAGCATGCTAAAAACTAAATTTGCCAGAAAAAAAAACTCAATTTGACCATGAATGGTCTTAAACGAAATGACTTCTATGAATCTCTGCACCATGTCAGATATACAGTAAATTACCCGGGAATTGAGGCCACTGATACGAGATTGCCATAATTGTCGTATCCCTACGCTGTTGAGAAAAAATTAGTCCGACATTAAAACTGTGAAAATCGGCTTGTTATTTCATCTAAAAGTTCTCAGAATGGATTTGAACGATAATAAATGCCTATTTTATCGGAAAAGAGCAACTTGTACTTTGTCTTGTCACAGGATTGTAGGAAACTGTGAGATCTGTCAAAATCGAAAGGAGTGCCCATGTGTTCGTGCGTGCTGCCAACTCATCAATGGCGGAGTTGAGTTTTCAGTTGTAAAATGAACTGTGGTCGTCGGCCAGCTACAAGCGATGTCTCGCATAACAAGTCCTCTAAAATATACAGCGAAAGGTATGGCCAACCCAATAAATCAATGCAGACATCGTCGTCGTTGTCCCCCCCCCCCTCAAGCACAATGACGTTGGGCTTGCAATTTTGTAACATTGTCACTATAGGCACTATGAAAATAACATGTTTGGTATTGGAGATTTGTTTTGATTCTGAATAGATTTCCTTCAAATTTCAGAATAAAAATGCACAAATTACATACAGATACTTTGGGGAATTTCACTTCTCTGAGATGAACTGGCTCCGATATTTAGCCGAAAATCCCATCCCATCCCATCGTGAGACAGCTCAGTAAACTCGAGCCGGTAGATATTTCTTTCATCACATGGGCCATGTGTAATATTCTTAAAAATATATAAAACAGGGGTTGAATTGTGAATAATATTTTAGAAATTTAACTGCCAGAAATGGGTTCAAATGCATTTCCAGTCATCTAGAACCCCAGAGCTTCTGGGGCCTAGGCGGCCGACCAATTTACACGGACGCCAGGGCAATAAGATCACAACTTTACATGTTTTTTTTCCTGCAGATATGTGGATACCTTATCACTTTTTATACCCCTGTACATAGTTGGGGTTATACTCGATTCCGATTGTCTGTCCGTCCGTGTGTCAGTGTATCCATCCGTTCATCTGTCCGAGTTGTGGCTTGGGTTTGCATTTCGCATGCCACAACTCACTGCTAATTATCCAAACTTCTACACTCATAAAAACATCTTGGTCTAGACTGTTAAGGGGCTGAGGAGTTGTAGCACCTCTGGTGCCTCATGTTCGTAATGTTGAGCCAGTCGTTAAACCCCCACAATCGTACAGTTGATACTTTTGCCATCACACAATTTATTTCATTATTTGGCAGCCCGGCAAATTAATCTGTCAGTTCATTTTGGCCAGTCTCTCAGCAACAAACGAACGGAAATAGGATTCCTAGAACAGCGGCGCACGCATGCGTAAGGACAGTAAAGGGAGACAACAGTTCTCTATTTCCAAGTAATGCGCGAGTAGACTCCCCTGAACATATTTACTTTTGCCATCGATCTGAACTCGACCACGACGATGTATTTTGTGTTGAAAAAGATGAAAAGTTTTCTACCTTTTGGACATGCCGTCGATGAAAATGATCTCCAGAATATCCACTGAACAGAAGATAATAACAATTTCTGCCACAGAAATTATGACCTGCAATTTTTTTTTTTTTTTTTTTTTTTTGCAGGCGAATTTTCACATGGCCTGCAACACCTCAAATTTGGCCTGCAAATTGCAATTTGCAGGCCGCCAATTCGAGCCCTGCAGTTGCTGGTGGTCATCCAGTCTGCTCTTGGTTTTGCACTGACTTTAAGTTGAATACTACATTAAAAACCCACAGTAACTACAGTTGGTTATAATTTCAGTTTATTTTGATATATTGTGGGGAGATCTGTTGATATAGTCTATTTCTACACCAATCTCAAATTTCTTTATTTGATGATGGGGATGTATACGGTCAGGCCAGACATTTGAATGGCTTTCCTACATTATGCTGTTTGTGGTAAGTTACGTCTCTGGCCCTCTTGTACTACTATTGGGATTCCGTTATTATTATGTTGCTAAATATCATGCACCATATCAGTCGCCATCTGAAAAAGAAAATGAAGAATTGCGGACTTGAATTCATCCAAAATATTGATAAAGACCAAATAATGAGCGTAAACTTGACAGGTTGCATATCAATCTCGCGGACAGAGAGGTTATTGAATGTCTTTCACCATTATGCAGTCTGTAATACGTTATGCATCTGGTTGTCTTTTTGAACTGCTTTTTGGCATTTCCAAAATAGGGGTTTACACCCGATATAAATCACCATCTGGAAAAGAAAGATGACAACAATGTTAATAAAACGTTAAGTTCATTGATTCGTTTTAACATATAAATTGGCGACTTCCACAAACATGCATGCACGACATGGACCCCGACTGCAAATTAATATATCAGAACACTACATAAAAGATGGAAATGTGCTCGAATTTAAAATTATTTTGCAAAGACTCTAAGATTATTCAAATCGACGAGTGAGAATGTTGAATTACGGAGAAAACATGGATGAATACTACGAGAGGGAAGCAGAAAAATACACGGACTACATTCCGTATAAATCAATCACTGAAATTATCGCATGATTTTCACTTGGTCACCTTCTCGGGATATGGTGAACCAATATTTCAGTATTGCATTGTAAAAATTAATGAATCCCCTTGGTCAAAGGAGAATACATTGTACCAGTTGTAATTTCAAATGACAAAAATTGACACCAGAAAACCGACAACAAGTTCTTCAAATATGTAGATCAATTCCCGCCCATCGCTCAATGTAGAATAGAATAAATTTGCTGATTACGAGCGTATACAACAATAACCGCAATGCATCTAGGGAAGGCCGATTCTATCCCTTTGTGCAGGCGATTTGCATTGACAAAAAATGTAGATTATCAAAATCTGAAGATTAAATATCGATTATACTGTACAATAATGAACTAACTTGAATTTGAGAAGATACAGATGGCAAACGATCCCGCAAAAAGCATTTCTTCTCAGTACGCCGTGGAGAATTTTGGTCAACACAACAAGTTCCCGCAAATTTACTAGACTCAAACAGGACTCCCACTTATTACCATCGCCAGACGAAATTTTGAGATATAATAATAAGAAAACGTGAAATCACTCCACAAAATATTTTCTTCGGAGTGACTAAATTTCAGGTTAATTTCACTGCGCTTGGTCATTCCTTCCCGTTTCGGTTCGGTCACAATTCATTCAAAATGCGATGACAATCATTCAAACTGTTGACATAAAATTCCCCCTCTCCCGCGTTTCCCACAAATAAAACATATATTTTTATACGATGAAGGAAAGTTAGGTTTTTTTCAGCGTCAAACAAAATGTCTCTCGTCGTAATTCTACGGAGTTCTCTCCCATGTGTACCGGGCAACGATTGACGCCCCCTGACAACTGCACCTTCACTCCAAGGGCAAGGTCAAATCGCGCATTACATTTCAACATCAAAATACATCATTAAAAATCCTCAAGTATTTATTGTAAGTTCACAGCAATAACCATCGTCAATTAATTATATCACAGGGGGTCGATGTCCTGACAAGAACATCGGAAAACAATGACGGACAGCCGGCGAATCGGGTCCGGCGAATCCCGTCTCATATAATGAATGTCGCGATACACGACAAAAAACTATGTTGAACTCTGAATGCCAAAACAATGATTATACAAATTATATGCTTGTACTTTTATTTTATTTCAAACATTTGTTAAAATTCACGAACTGTCACAAAATGACCCTCAGAAAGCCCGCAGGCGATAATCACCTGCAGGCGATTTCCCTACTTGAGCATCAGATCATCCCCCGCAGGCGGTACTGATCGCCCGCGGATCGCCTGAGGATGGCCTGCGGGCGATCCGCGGATGACCCGCAGGCTTTATGGTAATTGGAAAGTGGGTGTACTGTACTTGTACATGTATATACAATCACAAGCCTTGTCTGCAAGATATCTGGAGAACTACCCCAAGGAATCTCGCCAAACTTGGGTGGAAGCTTCATTGCAATGGGCTCATCTGATTAGGTTTTCGGTATGCATGCATGAGTTCATCTGGGTATGTTGAATGTCTGCCTGTCCATCTACTTATACATGTATAGACAGACCTTGTCTGTAAGATATCTGGAGAACTACTCGGAATTTCCCCGAACTTGAATGAAAGCTTCATCGTGATGGCCTCTGGTGAACTTCACCAGACTTGGATGGAATCTTTATCAGAATGACCTCTGCATCTTATTATGTTTTGGTGTGCGCGCGTGTCACTTTGGTGTTCATCGGTCTGTCTACTTGTACATGTATAGACAGGCCTTGTCGGTAGAATATCTGAAGAACTACTGGATGGAATTTCCCCGAACTTGGATGGCAGCTTTATCGTGATGGCCTCCTCATCTGATTAGATTTTGGTTTATTTGCATGCATCCATCTGTTTCTGATGTCCAGCTTTGTTACATGTATGTACAGGACTACTCTTGTCTACAAGATATGTGGAGAACTACTGGATGGAATTTCTCCAAACTTGGATGGAAGCTTCATTGAAATGGCCTTATGATCTAATTAGGTTTTGGTGTGAGCTAGTGCTTGCGTGGGTTCATGCAAAATGTGCTTATCTGTCCGTCCAATTTTTGTTCACTCCATACATGTATCTTGGAAACTACTGAAGGCAGATGCATGAAACTTCTGTACGGTACAGCATGTACACTATAGGTGTGGCTCTTGTATGTTTTGCATCTTTCCTATAATGTGATCAGTTTAAAAATAATTGTTGCTTCACAATTACATGTATTTCACATTGGTTCGATGCTGTATATGTCGGCAATCCACTCATGAATCCCGACTCCTCACTGGGTTACTGCAACAATGAAAATCGCCTCTTTACAATTAATATGTTTAGATGCGCAGCTTTGTTTAGGATACTTATTGCTACATTCATTTTATAGCACTTTGCCTTGACTTATTTGCCCACTCAAGGCAAGGTAGGAGGTTGGGGGAGACGTATGTTTTTGCTTTAAAAAACAACCAGCACAGGTTTCATGCCGGAGTGGCAACTCAAGGGTCAAAGCGGAACCTCTAGTTTCTCTCTTGTTTTTTGATGCACAAATATGAATTTTGGACACAATATTCCAATCATGTAGATCTCTAAGAGGTTGCCTCAAATTTTATAAGTTCGGCCATGTTCATGAATTATTTATGATTTAGTGGAGAGTCGATCTTTTTACTTTGCACGATGATAAAATAACTTTCAGGCCCTGAAAAAAAAACTGAGGCAACATATTTTTAATCAAATGGTAAGTTCATTATTCAAAAAAAGCAAGTTTGTTTGATAAAAACTGAGAGTTATTGTCGCGTGATTTTGAGGGCTACACTTTTCTAAACGTCATTTATCTTTAAATAAATTGATTCTTGTAATCAATCCGAGATTGTTATTTATCTAAATTCCCCGATTCAAGGGCTTTCAGAAAATGTATAGTTTGTCTGGATACAAAAAAACACTGCCCTGTAATTAAGCAAAATTGCGATACGTACATGCACACAACTGGGACCCAATACAGTAACCTTAAAGCAACACTCTTCAAGGAACTTGACTGGGTTAGTGTACGTGTTCAAATTCACCCATGAGCTCGGTCCCCCTTACTTACATGTAAATTCTCTATTCAAGTATGTCAATGAAATTACAACCCAAAATCTTAGATCAGCTGAGAACAATAAGTTCTATCTTCTCAGGCCCAGAGCAAACTACAGTACATAAAGCAAAGTCTCAACTATTCAGGTGCACTGATAATGTGATGTCTAGCACTGTAATATTCCTTGTCCTTATTGCACCACGTAAGTGTCCTGTCTGTGTCTTGTGTGCTGTCCTCAGTGTTTTATAGGGTGGATGGAGGGTGTCTGGTTCCATGCTGCTTCAAAGATTTCTTCTTTGAAGTAGCAGGAACACAACTGGGCTGGGTGGTGCTAAGATGGTTCGTCGTGATATAGCTGAAATATTGTTGAAAGCGACGTTAAATTCTATTCACTCACTCGCTCACCCCTGGAACTCCCTTGACATTAATATTAGGGAAGCCCCTTCTCTCAATACTTTCAATTCCAGACTCATGAAAACTATAAAACAAAGTACATGTGCAAAAAAATAAAAAAAATGCTTGCTCTTAGTTATCTGTCTTTTACTCCTACTGTCTTTTCATGTTATTGTACAACTTTAATCTCTACCTTCTCATCTTTCTATATCATGTACATGTATATATAATATTGTATTATTGGTTATGTAATACTATCTTTTCTCGAGGGCCTCTGGGAAGAACAGTTTTGTAACTGACAGTCCCCCTCATTAAATAAAGCTATATATATATATATAATTGAACTCGTCATATTTTCTTTTACACCAACAGCAACTGCTGAATGTCCGGGAAATATATTCCAGGGCAACAAGGCATGCAATGCAGGTGAGTCCAAATATTTCCGTTGAGGCCTGGAAAAGTTTTCTGTTGTGTTTTCATAGCCACTGTTCAACACTAGGTGGTGCTGTAGGCCAAGCATAGGTAAAACTTTTTCTCATGATCTTGTCTCAATGGCTTGTTTGATCTCTATGAAATTTGATTATATTAATCTTGGAAGGATAGACAATGTGCTCAATAGGGTTTAAATGTTTCTGGCTTAACTATAAAGGCACAATTTTTGCATCCCAAAAAATTAGATGTTTTTCGTGAAATTCAAATACCCAATTTGATCGGTGAAAATTTGTATTCTATTTTAGGGTGTCAAAAGCATGAATATAACATGACTGACCTGATAAATCACCAATCACCTCTGTTGCAAACCAAAGGGCCCCGATGCCTGGGTAATTTGTCCAGTTGTGCTTTGATACAATGTATATGTAGTTACCGTTCACAACAAGGTGAAACTTTAGTTAGAGCCTTTGTAACACGATTAAGTCTGAACTGTGTGTTAGATTTCTATAGAATTTGATTATAATAGTTTTGAAGGATCGTCAAATTGGTACATTAAGGCATTTTTTTGTGTCTCAATGAAGATGTTTTTCGTGAAATAAAAATTCCCAAATTTGATTTGTGTAATTTTTTTAAATTGTTGTATTCTAGGTTACCACACATAAATATATCAATGCTGACAATGAAAAATCATAATTATCAGACTCAAAACAAATATTGTGATTAATGTGCCATCTCCCTAAGGAATTTGATTTTGCATGAAGGGTTTCCATGGCATTTATTCATCCCCAGATGGCACTATAGACATCAACATAGGTAAAACTTGTGCAACATGATGTCTTCTGAATGGCTTGTTTGGTTTCAAAGGTTATACAAAATGGTCTCAAAATCTGCTACTTTTTTGTGCTAAATTGTTGTAGAGGTGATTATATAGACATGTTTTACATTTTTGTATGTTTTCAAACTGCCCAAGGTTGGAAATAGCAGCAGTAAAGTGCGACAATTTCATGCCCCTTTCAAAACGGCGAAAGCTGTGACCGCTTGACCTGTGACGTCACAACCTGATTACGATTTTGCTCAAATGCCTGTTGTGACGTCAAAATGTCAGCGACATCACGCTAGAACTCCCACAGTTGGGTGAATCTTTCGTAACAACGCCCGACGTCATAGACTATGACGTTTACGACGCAATCGTAATCAGGTTGTGACGTCATGCACCAGAGGTCACGGCTCCAATACGTTTCCCCAACATGTGTGCTATTCGTATCCTAAAACCCCCTTCGACGACATTCTTCAAGAAAAAAAATACTAATTTGTTGTTTGGAACACTACTGGGTATGTTTTAATGCAAAGTAGTATAGAGTCATTTGGTATAACCTTTAATGAAATCTGGGTATAATGATCTTGTAGGATGGCGAAGGATTGAAAGGCTTATGGAGGTACAATTTTGCGCTCAAAATAAGATTTCTCTTGCAGATTGGAATATAACTACTTTGAATTGTGGGAAATGATGAGGATGTATTCTATGTTGCTGATGTGCATGACTATAGCATTCCATATGTCATAATTCACTTCTCTTGCAATCCAAATGGGCAATGATATAAACAAATGAAATCCTCTGACTTAATACCAATATCTATATAATCGTTGAAGTGTTATGGGTTAAGCTCTGTGTCCTCTACATTTGCCAGATCTAAGGATTTTGCCACGTCAAGTACTTCCCTGCCATTTATTCATCATAAGGTGGCATGACAGACATGAATGTAGATCTATAAACTTGAATTTTATTATAGTGATTCTTGTAGAACAGACAAATTGTAAGGTTTGAAAGAATATTTGTAATGCTGGCATACAGGTATACATGTATATGGCAATGTATGGTAAAAATCTTAGCTGTGCATCTTCTGCTTGTACACTGGACTACATTGCAAGCAGAGAAAATACACTATCAGTATGGGGTGATACTCTATCGGTAATTGCAAGGACTCGAGAGAGTGTGAATATATGGTATTTCGGTCAAATTGAATTGAACTAACACTGATAAACTCTCTTACTGTACAGGTTTACATACTGCTGGCCTGTATTTTGACCATGCAAGTCATAAAATCTCAAATACATGTAGTTGGACTATGACTTATTACATGATGCACTTTACATAAGGGGACAACTTGTGTCTACAAAGTCAACATTTCATTTCTATATCAGAGTCAGTTCTCTAATATTGACATCTAGCAATTGAATCCTGTTCATTATCCCATTGAATTTTCTCCAGTGGTTGGTTAGTCCTGTGTATTACTATACTGTCATAAACAGCTGAACCAATTACATCAGCTATTGGTTCAATCATGGTCTTTGTTAAAATATTTTCTGTGATAAAAACAATCAAAATTTGGAAATCCCACCATTGTGTATCTCATGCTTACTAGATTTGTTTTTCTATGTATTAAATCTGTCATTTGTCCTGAATCTTATGCTAATAGGATATGCAATAAGTATTAAGAGGCATAAATAGGCATGGTAGAATAATTTTTCTTTGGGGGGGGGGGGATCCCAGCACTCCAGGAGACGGCTCAGGGGCCACTAGGTTTCTAGACATTTGCATATATGCATTCTGGCCACCTTTTGGTTGTTTTATGTGGATGTTTCCATACATTTCTTAAAAATCTATTTCAAATGGCATGTTCTGACACATTTTTAGTGCATATTTCTGATTTTGAGAACTGCAAAATTGCAACTGCAATGAATTACCGGTATGCATTGCTATGTGTCCATATGTATGTGAGCGTGTGCCACTAATTCTTGTTTAGACCAAGGTAAAAAAAAGTGGGTTTTTGAAGTCGAACTTATACTGTTTTGCTAACCTATATGGTATATCCCTCTAGATTTAGTAAACTGGTGTTTTGTTTCGGTGCATTTTGATGCAATATTAGGACTTGGAAGAAAATAGGTAAATATCAAACAGAACTCATTTTCTATTGTATTGGGTCTGAGGGTTCCTGCCTCACTCTCACTCACAGTTTCTCCTCTGAGAGAGTAAGGCACTTTGGGTTTCACCCATCGATAAAGAAATCCCTTTACAGAGGCACTATTACCAGGGATGATTCCTGATTGCTCCTCCCCCAGCATTATATGCCTGACTTTCTGTCCTATCCTACGACGAGAGATCCTGAAGGATCTTGGCGCCCACCATTGTCCGATAATTGTAAGCTAATGACTAGAGGATCTTTTTGTTCATTGTTACTAAGAAAGACCAAACGATTGATTTGTAATTTCGTTTATAGAATTTAGAATCTGAGCGAAAAGGATCAGAAAAGGCCACTGAAAAACACCAAGATATAATCTAAGTTTCAGGAGTTTCAAAATTTCTAGAAACTGTACTTATGTCGGTTGTTATAATACAAGAGAAATGAGCAAAGTTAGTCTGAATGTACATGTACGGAGGATTCTTCGCCTTTGTTTCGTAGTATTTTTTTTTATTTATTTTTTTGCTAGTGTCATCATTGGGTACTGGAAGCGAAGACCAATCTCTGACACTTTGGCATGAGCTATGAAACATACTTAAGATTTTATAATTAAGAACGAATGCTAATTCTGTTCTGTTTATCAGACTATTTTGAGATATCTCTTTTAAGATACCATGCTCGAAAATAGTAAGATGGTACACTACTTAATACTGAAGAAATCTGGTCCGCGCAGTAATGTTGAAACTTCGAAAGTGCCTGAATCCTGATTATCTCTCTTGGATCGAAACATTATCAAGTGTTCAATAGAGATTAAATTAAGGATCATTTGTGAAGGTGGATGAACATGAAAATTAATCATATATATTTCAAATTTTGTCTCCTCAGATGGCGCCGGGATTAGATTTTCTTCAAAGGTGAGTTGATCAACTGCTAAAATAAGGCCATTGTCACTTGATTGGTTGTTTGATTAGCATGACCTTGATTTTTTAAATACACATGCTATATGCTATAATTATTTATTATTAAATTAAAAATCAGTTGTATATGAACATGAAGAAAATGAGCAAGCTTTACTCATAAAAATGTAATTCCCTCATCTATTTTAATTATTTGCCCTCAAAAAATAAACGAGAGCTGGTTATGCTAAACAACCAATCAAGTGACAATAGCCTGAGATTAGTAATCCTCCTTGAAGTGGTTACACTGTACATGTACGACACCTGTCTGAACCACAGAGCTGATACTGGGTTGACCCTCTTTGAAATTTGGCCTTGGGGCATTAATTTATCATCATGTGTATGTGTCCATCTATCTCCAATTTCTCATTACCACCATAGGAATACCAAACTCACAGCAAGGTCACAGAGCAGAAGCCTATTGAGAATCTGGGACATTGACCTATACTTTCCCAGGTCCCCAGTTCAACTGTGCCAATATCACAAATTGATTTTTACCACCATATCACAAGAATGAATATGCACCAAACTTCACACATGTTTATGATCTTAATGCAGACGCCTATAAAAAATCATTGAGAGGACCTATTTTTGCTGGGTCACTGGGTGAAATTTGTCAATCAGTCGAGTATTCTGTGGAAGTAAATGCCTGTGCTTTCTCAATATGGACAGCATTGAGGAAATTTTATTGCAAATGCTGTCCACATGATTTTTCCATGATAAATTTTCCTGAATATGCAGACCGAGCAATTTATGGCTCGACACTTTCTCAATTATAGTGTCTTCAACTGTGATATTGTAACTATTGTACTATTCTTCTCTATTTTAGGTCTCAACAACGACACATGGGTCGCCCAGATGGTATGATATTTGTTTCAACTTGTTTCTTAGGCTAGACGGCTGAAATTTATCACACTATATCCTTGGGTCAAGCTTTACAAGAAAACGTAATGAGTCTGTTCGGGCGGTTATGCAAATAGGCTCAAAATGACCCCAATATGATAACCTATAACGTCACAGAGTTTCAGATCTCCATTTTTTGTCGTTCCGGAGATAGCGCAGAAAGTTTAGTTGGGGAGGGGGGATGCATTTTGGTCCTCCAGGCCTGTTAGTCTATGGGGGAGGGAAGGGGAGGGAGGGGGGACGAATCAGGGGGGTGTTTTTTTGGCAATACCAAGACATATGGCATATTCCACGGTATATGGGACAGCTGACTCCCAAAATGGTTGTAAAATAAAAATGACTGACTGCTGACTTTATTCACTATTATGTGTTCACACAAGAGTGTGCTTCAACAAAACGATATTAACTTTTCACTATAGGCACATATTTGCCAAATGTCAATTTTAATGAAGTCGTCACATCATGTTATATGATGTAACCTGAGTCACGAAAAATGATTTGTTTCTAAACTGATAAAAATCCCTGAGCAGCATTAGAGAAATATTTCATAATTTCTTTGTCTTACTTATGCCTCATTCATTTCTGATAAAGCTGTTCATATATATTGAATAGAAAAAAAATTGTGGTACTTTGAAAATTGTAACCTGAGTCACTTGTAACCTGAGTCACATTTGATGTGCATCTCATTACACACAATGCAAAGAAAATGACTGCAACTTTACAGCTGTATAAACTACTATACATGCATTGATTACATAAATATTTTAGACCAGAATTTTGATCAGTTGTAGTGCGATTCTTTCCACTTTCAAGTATGACTGTACACATTTGTGCATAATATCCTAATTTGGGATTTTGTTCTACATGTATGTAGTTTCACTGCATCTTGAATATTAAGAGTTGGATTGCTGAACTCTTCCCTGTCATTCATGTACATTTGTCTTCGAAACAAGATATAAACTACAACAATCATACCAATTGATAATGAGGACCGTAGATTCAATATACAATCATGACAATGTACAGGGCAAATCATCTCCAGAACTGACATTAGTTTGTGTAATGTTTGCTATTTGCATTTGGATTCTTTTGGCTGCAATACATGTTTGTGCTTGCATATACAAGTTCTTCTAGAGTGTATGTGTATATCGACCTGCACATGTACATCACGTTGAATTGTTTCTTTTGAATTGGTCTTACTGATTGAGTCCTATCGTACTACTACACATAATGTGTACCACGTACTGGACCATGATACTGCAGTGATGGAGAGGTAATAATGAACATAACATGATAAAAATCTGTGTATTCTAACCAAGCACATTTAGAATTATCATGCAGCATCATTCATATATATTAATAGTGTTGCATATTCTGTACTGAATACAGTTTTGTGTCAACGATTAGATTCTGACAAACTGTAACCTGAGTCACGGTAACCCGAGTCACGTAATCTTCTTTAATTATCTCCCTGTTGCTATTACATATCAAGTTCAATATTGCACATATATTTTACTATGGATGTACTTTGTTTAATCAATATTTCATGAATTCTCACCCATAATTAATTCAAAGAGAAATCTCATTTGAACTATAGTGGTCCGGTGTCATTTCGTTTTCTTGTAACTAAACATGATAAAAAGCAGCTTATTCTATCCAAATACATTTAGAATTATCATATAGCTTTGTTCCAGTATTACTAGTGTTGCATGTTCTGTTTTGAGTAAAGTGTTGTATCAATGTTTAGCCCCGGACAAACTGCAACCGGAGT
The DNA here is from genome assembly GCA_036873755.1 of Hanleya hanleyi. Taxonomy (NCBI): domain Eukaryota; kingdom Metazoa; phylum Mollusca; class Polyplacophora; order Lepidopleurida; family Hanleyidae; genus Hanleya; species Hanleya hanleyi. Next base: position 37,869 of record JAVTVY010052051.1, on the reverse strand, counting down.
CACAGTAACCGGAGTCACGCGATCTTCTTTCATTATCTCCCTGTTACTATTATATATCAGGTTCAATATTGCACAAATATTTAGCTACGGATGTACTTTGTTTAATGAAAGTTTGATGAATTCTCTCACACAATTAATTTGAAGGGAAATCACGTTTGAACTATAGTGGTCTGAGTGGTCAATCTTGGGTGGTCAACCACAAGCCTATCAAAGTTTGGCACATTGTGATGATTTTTGTGATTTCCATGGGAACGTTACACAAAATGTCCATATGACAATGTGAATGCGATAGAAGCCAAATAGTCTCAACTAGGTACTTCAAATTTGGCATGCAGTATTGTTGGATGCATGTACGTCTGTTCGTCAGTCGTCAACAATTCTTGTGAAGCCAAACATTGCCGCTAGAGACTTAAAATGTGGTGCACAGGATTGGTGGGTGGGCAGTCATAAGCCTATAGAATTTGGGCACATTGTGAGGATTTTTGTGGTTTCCATGGCAACATCACGCAAGATGTCCATGATGCTGTGAATGTGATAGAAGCTAGGGACTTCAACCATTTCTTGCAAGGGCATGGGCTCTTTCCCATAATCCACACCCCAACCATAGATCTTAGGACGACGACTGACCAGATTTCACCAATTTTAAACTCAGATATACAATTTGGTGTCCATAAAATGTATCATTTATATCACAAGGCTGTTTAGATTGCCATCCATCCATCCTCATCCTCAGAATCTGCTTGATCGCAGATGGGAAGAGAAATACAATCAACAGGTAGGCCTACACAGGGATTCATACAGTTTTTTGCTATGAAAAACTCTATATTACTAGCCTTCCAACATGTCCAATGAAAACCTGAAGAGACTTTTATTATTCTTCAGATTATTATTAGGGTTCACAGCCAGGATAGCTTGAAGCCTTTTGTTTTTGTTCAGAATATATAATACATAATATATACCGGACACGGATGAATGCACGCACACACACCGAAACCTAATCAAATGAGGGGGCTATCCCACTGAAGCTTCTATTCAAGTTTGGTGAAATTCCGTCTGGTAGTTCTCAAGATATCTTGCAGACAAGGCCTGTATATACATGTACAAGTAGATGGACGGACGGACACCGGACATGGATGAATGCACGCACACACACCACAACCTAAACAAATGAGGGGGCTATCCCAATGAAGCTTCCATCCAAGTTTGGTGAAATTCCATCCAGTAGTTCTCAAGATTTCTTGCAGACAAGGCAAGGGGACAGACAGACAGACAGCACAAACACTAGATGTCTCCCCCCAACATAGTTGGGGGAGACATAATAATAATTATTTCAATGTTTCTGTCTTAAGTTAAAGTACAACTAGTTCACTAACCACTAATAAGTTTTTGCTTAGATTTTTATTAAATTTAGTTTGGTAGGGAGTTGTGTTAACATCAAAGGGTGGCTATCTTTTGTCCCGTCTGTCACGCTGGAAATGACCAATGGTGGTTTACAACAAGATCCATGGGTATACATATGTTTTATGCACATTGGTTCAGCTGTTTTCTTCATTGAAACTGGTCTTCACAGCTCACATTTATGTATCATGCGGGTTAAAATGGTACTACATGTATTGATATTACCAAATAAATGTCCGATAAGGCAAATTAATTATTTCTTATCCATGCAAGTGTCTTAACAAGCAGGGCAAATCAACTTATAGCCAACATGACTTTTGTACATAAGAGGTACAGGGCCTTTGTTTGGAAATCTATTTGTGGTTTGGTGAAATAATTGTTACATGGCCACCCACAAAAACTAAATGTATCAAACTTTTGTTATTTCGTTACAGGTCAATTACCAACCAATACGGAAACAGGTAAGCCACACTGTAGTGAGTTATCATTGCAAGTTTTATGTCAATTGGACAAATTGTTTTTGAGTTATTACAGTCACAAGCTTAGATAGCATGGCTGACTATATCCTTGCCAACACCAGGGGTATGTCTATCCTAGATAAATACCCCTGGTACACTGGGGCAATGTACATGTATAGCGTTCCACGTAAAGCAACATCCTTGATATATTGACCAATGAGATCACTTGTTAAATGGCAACAAAGGTGACAGCAACACGAGATTTGAAAGCACCATAGCTTGTAGGATATACCCAGCGGAAGATAAACATGCACATTTTCAACAACCATGAACATTAATAAATATAAAGGAAACATATGCAGCATACAGTATGTACATCAGGTCATCAACAATTCTTGTGACTGGTCTAGAAGCCAAACCATTGCCTCTAGAGACTTCAAATTTGGTGTACAGGATTGTTGGGTGGTCAGCCACAATTTTGGCACATTGTGATGATTTTTGCTGTTTCCATGGCAACATCACGCAAAATGTTGATATATGACGGTGTGAATGTGATAGAAGGTAAACCATTTCAGCTAGGGACTTCAAATTATATATACATGTACAAGTAAAGTGAGTGAGTGAGTGAATAGGATTTAACGTCGCTTTCAACAATATTTCAGCTATATCACGACGAACCAACTAAGCACCATCCAGCCCAGTTGTGTTCCTGCTACTTCAAAGAACAAATCTTTGAAGCAGCATGGAACCAGACACCCTCCATCCACACTATAAAACACCGAGGATAGCGCACAAGACACAGACAGGACGCTTACATGGTGCAATAAATTCAAGTGATATTACAGTGCTAGACATCACATTGTCCAGTTCCTGTTGCTTCTCAGCAAAATGCATTGAAGCAACAGGAACCTGAACCCACCCAACCACCCGCCATGTACAAGTAGATGGACGGACGGACACCGGACATGGATGAATGCACGCACACACACCACAACCTAAACAAATGAGGGGGCTATCCCAATGAAGCTTCCATCCAAGTTTGGTGAAATTCCATCCAGTAGTTCTCAAGATTTCTTGCAGACAAGGCAAGGAGACAGACATCCATCCAGACAGACAGACAGCACAAACACTAGATGTCTCCCCCCAACATAGTTGGGGGAGACATAATAATAATTATTTCAATGTTTCTGTCTTAAGTTAAAGTACAACTAGTTCACTAACCACTGATAAGTTTTTGCTTAGATTTTTATTAAATTTAGTTTGGTAGAGAGTTGTGTTAACATCACAGGGTGGCTATCTTTTGTCCCGTCTGTCACGCTGGAAATGACCAATGGTGGTTTACAACAAGATCCATGGGTATACATATGTTTTATGCACATTGGTTCAGCTGTTTTCTTCATTGAAACTGATCTTCACAGCTCACATTTATGTATCATGCGGGTTAAAATGGTACTACATGTATTGATATTACCAAATAAATGTCAGATAAGGCAAATTAATTATTTCTTATCCATGCAAGTGTCTTAACAAGCAGGGCAAATCAACTTATAGCCAACATGACTTTTGTACATAAGAGGTACAGGGCCTTTGTTTCGAAATCTATTTGTGGTTTGGTGAAATAATTGTTAAATGGCCACCCACAAAAACTAAATGTATCAAACTTTTGTTATTTCGTTACAGGTCAATTATCAACGAATACGGAAACAGGTAAGCCACACTGTAGTGAGTTATCATTGCAAGTTTTATGTCAATTGGACAAATTGTTTTTGAGTTATTACAGTCACAAGCTTAGATAGCATGGCTGACTATATCCTTGCCAAAACCAGGGGTATGTCTATCCTAGATAAATACCCCTGGTACACTGGGGCAATGTACATGTATAGCGTTCCACGTAAAGCAACATCCTTGATATATTGACCAATGAGATCACTTGTTAAATGGCAACAAAGGTGACAGCAACACGAGATTTGAAAGCACCATAGCTTGTAGGATATACCCAGCGGAAGATAAACATGCACATATTCAACAACCATCAACATTAATAAATATAAAGGAAACATATGCAGCATACAGTATGTACATCAGGTCATCAACAATTCTTGTGACTGGTCTAGAAGCCAAATCATTGCCTCTAGAGACTTCAAATTTGGTGTACAGGATTGTTGGGTGGTCAGCCACAAGCCTATCGAATTTTGGGACATTTTGATGATTTTTGCTGTTTCCATGGCAACATCACGCAAAATGTTGATATATGACGCTGTGAATGTGATAGAAGGTAAACCATTTCAGCTAGGGACTTCAAATTTGGCATGCAGGATTGTTGGGTTGTCAACCACAAATATTTAGAATTTGGGTACATTACATGGATTTTTGTGGTTCCCATGGTGACGTCACGCAAAATGTCCATATGGGGAAGTGAACGCGATAAAACCCAAACAGTTTCAGCTCGGGACTTCAAATTTGGCATGCAGGATTGTTGGGTGGTCAACCACAAGCCTATTAAATTTGGGTACATGGTGATGATTTTTGTAGTTTCCATGGCAACGTCACGCAAAATGTCCATATGACGATGTGAACCCCATAGAAGCCTAGCCATTGTAGCGTGAGATTTCAAATTTGCCATGTAGCATTGTTGGGTGGTCAACCACAAGCCTATCAAAGTTTGGCACATTGTGATGATTTTTGTGATTTCCATGGGAATGTTACACAAAATGTCCATATGACAATGTGAATGCGATAGAAGCCAAATAGTCTCAACTAGGTACTTCAAATTTGGCATGCAGTATTGTTGGATGCATGTACGTCTGTTCGTCAGTCGTCAACAATTCTTGTGAAGCCAAACATTGCCGCTAGAGACTTCAAATGTGGTGCACAGGATTGGTGGGTGGTCAGCCATAAGCCTATAGAATTTGGGCACATTGTGAGGATTTTTGTGGTTTCCATGGCAACATCACGCAAGATGTCCATGATGCTGTGAATGTGATAGAAGCTAGGGACTTCAACCATTTCTTGCAAGGGCATGGGCTCTTTCCCATAATCCACACCCCAACCATAGATCTTAGGACGACGACTGACCAGATTTCACCAATATTAAACTCACAGATATACAATTTGGTGTCCATAAAATGTATCATTTATATCACAAGGCTGTTTAGATTGCCATCCACCCATCCTTATCCTCAGAATCTGCTTGATCGCAGATGGGAAGAGAAATACAATCAACAGGTAGGCCTACACAGGGATTCATACAGTTTTTGCTATGAAAAACTCTATATTACTAGCCTTCCAACATGTCCAATGAAAACCTGAAGAGACTTTCATTATTCTTCAGATTATTATTAGGGTTCACAGCCAGGATAGCTTGAAGCCTTTTGTTTTTGTTCAGAATATATAATACATAATATATACCGGACACAGATGAATGCACGCACACACACCAAAACCTAATCAAATGAGGGGGCTATCCCACCGAAGCTTCTTTTCAATTTTGGTGAAATTCCGTCTGGTAGTTCTCAAGATATCTTGCAGACAAGGCCTGTATATACATGTACAAGTAGATGGACGGACGGACACCGGACATGGATGAATGCACGCACACACACCACAACCTAAACAAATGAGGGGGCTATCCCAATGAAGCTTCCATCCAAGTTTGGTGAAATTCGATCCAGTAGTTCTCAAGATTTCTTGCAGACAAGGCAAGGGGACAGACAGACAGACAGACAGACAGACAGCACAAACACTAGATGTCTCCCCCCAACACAGTTGGGGGAGACATAATAATAATTATTTCAATGTTTCTGTCTTAAGTTAAAGTACAACTAGTTCACTAACCACTGATAAGTTTTTGCTTAGAATTTTATTAAATTTAGTTTGGTAGGGAGTTGTGTTAACATCAAAGGGTGGCTATCTTTTGTCCCGTCTGTCACGCTGGAAATGACCAATGGTGGTTTACAACAAGATCCATGGGTATACATATGTTTTATGCACATTGGTTCAGCTGTTTTCTTCATTGAAACTGGTCTTCACAGCTCACATTTATGTATCATGCGGGTTAAAATGGTACTACATGTATTGATAATACCAAATAAATGTCAGATAAGGCAAATTAATTTTTCTTATCCATACAAGTGTCTTAACAAGCCGGGCAAATCAACTTATAGCCAAGATGATTTTTGTACATAAGAGGTACAGGGCCTTTGTTTGGAAATCTATTTGTGGTTTGGTGAAATAATTGTTAAATGGCCACCAACAAAAACTAAATGTATCAAACTTTTGTTATTTCGTTACAGGTCAATTACCAACGAATACGGAAACAGGTAAGCCACACTGTAGTGAGTTATCATTGCAAGTTTTATGTCAATTGGACAAATTGTTTTTGAGTTATTACAGTCACAAGCTTAGATAGCATGGCTGACTATATCCTTGCCAAAACCAGGGGTATGTCTATCCTAGATAAATACCCCTGGTACACTGGGGCAATGTACATGTATAGCGTTCCACGTAAAGCAACATCCTTGATATATTGACCAATGAGATCACTTGTTAAATGGCAACAAAGGTGACAGCAACACGAGATTTGAAAGCACCATAGCTTGTAGGATATACCCAGCGGAAGATAAACATGCACATTTTCAACAACCATGAACATTAATAAATATAAAGGAAACATATGCAGCATACAGTATGTACAGTGCAGATCAGCTGAAAGGTTAATTTTGGCGCACCAATGGCGCGCAAACGAAGCGTGCCAACACAAAGGTATAGTGCGCCAATGCCCATGATTATCGCCTGGCCATTGTTCTAACTCTGTTGAATGTGGTCCGTCGACATGATTGAACACAGGCCGCGCGCTATCAGCACGGTCAGACAATGGCTGGAAGCGAGCTGCGGGAAGAGCCCGCTAGCGAGGTCTTTGTTAGCGAGCTCAAGAAAATCAGTTGGGAGTCCACGTGGCGTTAATCGGCACGAATGTCTGCATGTAATTCATACCTATTAAATAACATCAGGTGTATGAATTTGTGTTACTGGCGAACACGTCGACCTCGATCAAGCGTATTTGCATTCCATCTAAAAATTTGTGAAAGGAAATAGATTCAATATTTTTTTTAATCATAAACACCGCTTGCAAAATGGATTGTAATTTGTGCTTCGTCGGACACCTGCTTTCAAAGTTGACCCAGACTTGCGCGTATCAAGGAATAGCGTTTCTGGTATTAAAGTGTGGGTATTTGTTTATTGGAAGCTTCATCTTACGGCCGCTCCTCATACAGATATGCAAGTTCAAGTCATTCGTTTTTATATATTCAAAAATTCTTGCAAATTGTGTTAATTTTGACCATTCAAGAGTAAATGTCCGGGATTTTACTATCGGATTATGCAGTGTATAAATATTTAATCAGTGGGACAAGAACCGATGAAACGAATTATGCAATACCCGTACCTTTTTACTAGAAATCGGTTGATTAATTTGATTGAAGTCTGGTAATCCCTTTCTGCGGATTTGTCACCAATAAAACAGAACTCACTCCTCTGTGAAATAGATCAACCCTCATGAAATCTGGCGTCTACACACAACTCCGCTATCCAGACGAACTTTGGTACAAGTGTTGGATGCTGTCTGAACATGCTAAATATAGCCCCGCGCGACCAGTTTATCCCCACGTCGCTTTTCGCGGGAAAATGAGAACACGTGTTTGAAATCTTGCAACATATTACTGCGCAGAAGTTATATTTTACTGAACGGACAGTATGATTCGGCAGGAAGGACACCGACTGATGGGAAAATCTTTCACTTTAAGTTATAATCCATATTACTATGAAAACAGTACAGTCGACGGTAGTTCAATACGATTTCACTTGAGTACATGTACGTTTTTTTGATTGAAATTGTAGTTTAAGGGCCGCTTCCCATTCGGATTTCGCGGCCCATCAACTCAATGTTTTATTTGAATTTCGCGGTACATTTCTTTGTTTTTTCAATACCTTTTCCAGCGCTAAATATGTAACTAAATAAATGAATAAATAATAAATAACAATGAGAGATTAGTAGGAGATATAAATAGAAGTAAATAAGAATCGCTATGTACAAGTTCGCATGACACTTTCTGGTACGTATACGTATATCATCGCAGGTTATTTATGCACAAAAATATGTTTTGCCGATAGTAAGTGAGATATCCAGTAAGACCAGGTAGAGTGATTTCTGTAATGAGAGACGAGGTGAGAATGGTAAAACGAACAGTGGGCCCACATTATTTATGGCTGAAGTCCCTCCCTCCGTCCCCAACATCAAGACCTACATTTCATATGTGTTAATGCATACTTCCTGTCGAACAGAATAACGGATGTTATATTGTCAGCAAGAAAACAACACTGTAAAGGTTAATCATCTCGTTAAGTTTGGCCTAAACAAGTGGATAATATAAACATAACAGTGCATTCTCTCTCTGACGGGGTAAAGCGATATCCCGCTTTCGTCCAACAAAATGCGCGTCTGTGTCTCATTTGAAAAGAAATGAAATGGCATTAACTTATTGTTTAGGTAGAAATCTCTGTTATTGTTTCTTTTTTGTTATTTAGCTGGAACGATGTGTCGGCCATAAATACTTGTTAATTCTTATTTCCTCATCGGAAGTTTCGTGTGCAACCTTTAACAGTCGGGCGGTAACGAATAAAGAGCATATACAAGTATTTGTCATTCTCTGTAAGGGGCTAATTGATCTTTTGAATTTCTGTGTATATTTTGGTTAGGCGGTTGTAACAAGACAAGCCAAAGAGACAACTAGTCTGACCGAGCACTGCATGTTGCCCCGATTATGACCTCGACTCGCCCGTGTGTCTGAATTTATACGAAGCTGTATTCATTTGAAATGTTACGTTCAACCGTTTTACTGGCCGTTCTGAAAGAGGAGGCGGCCTTCGCAATTTGCACACACCAACGTTTTATGAATTCTGATAATATATTTAGGCATACTTCGACTAAAATTCACAACTGAATATAATATTTAAAAAAAAATATAGCCCAACTTGTATTCTCTCCTATTTCTATACTTTAAGCTATCTTTGGCGAAACTTTTTGTTAATGAAGATTATTCGTAGTCTCAACCGAATGTTCACAAGACGACCGAGTTTCCTTGGAGCGCAAACAAAAAATGATAGATAATCATTTACAGCATTCTTATTGAAGAAGTCAAATCTTCTATATATTTTTTTAATTACTTAGCCAGTAATTTAAACTGTAGAATAGATTGTGTTCTTGCCGTACACCGCCAGAGGGGAACTCTTTGAAAACAATTCAGTTTTAAGCGGTGACCGCTGTTAGCGCGCAATCCGGCAAGCGCCCCAGCCTTTGTTTACCGCCGACATGCTTACAATGGTTCAGTGGTTTGACCGGACTATATTCTACCGGCGCGTGGCGGCAAGGGTCACATCATGGGGGGGTGTAATAAGTCTTGGTGATTAGGCCAGCACGTTGGCGCGCCATCAGTGCGTAAACCCTGTTCACTAATTGGAGGATTAAGCTGATCTGCACTGTACATCAGGTCATCAACAATTCTTGTGACTGGTCTAGAAGCCAAACCATTGCCTCTAGAGACTTCAAATTTGGTGTACAGGATTGTTGGGTGGTCAGCCACAAGCCTTTCGAATTTTGGCACATTACATGGATTTTTGTGGTTTCCATGGTGACGTCACGCAAAATGTCCATATGGGGTTCGCGATAAAACCCAAACAGTTCAGCTCGGGACTTCAAATTTGGCATGCAGGATTGTTGGGTTGTCAACCACAAGCCTATTAAATTTGGGTACATGGTGATGATTTTTTTAGTTTCCATGGCAACGTCACGCAAAATGTCCATCTGACGATGTGAACCCGATAGAAGCCTAGCCATTGTAGCGTGAGATTTCAAATTTGCTATGTAGCATTGTTGGGTGGTCAACCACAAGCCTATCAAAGTTTGGCACATTGTGATGATTTTTGTGATTTCCATGGGAATGTTACACAAAATGTCCATATGACAATGTGAATGCGATAGAAGCCAAATAGTCTCAACTAGGTACTTCAAATTTGGCATGCAGCATTGTTGGATGCATGTACGTCTGTTCGTCAGTCGTCAACAATTCTTGTGAAGCCAAACATTGCCGCTAGAGATTTCAAATGTGGTGCACAGGATTGGTGGGTGGTCAGCCATGAGCCTATAGAATTTGGGCACATTGTGAGAATTTTTGTGGTTTCCATGGCAACATCACGCAAGATGTCCATGATGCTGTGAATGTGATAGAAGCTAGGGACTTCAACCATTTCTTGCAAGGGCATGGGCTCTTTCCCATAATCCACACCCCAACCATAGACTCACAGATATACAATTTGGTGTCCATAAAATGTATCATTTATATCACAAGGCTGTTTAGATTGCCATCCACCCATCCTCATCCTCATCCTCAGAATCTGCTTGATCGCAGATGGGAAGAGAAATACAATCAACAGGTAGGCCTACACAGGGATTCATACAGTTTTTGCTATGAAAAACTCTATATTACTAGCCTTCCAATGAACACCTGAAGACTTTCATTATTCTTCAGATTATTATTAGGGTTCACAGCCAGGATAGCTTGAAGCCTTTTGTTTTTGTTCAGAATATATAATACATAATATATACCGGACACGGATGAATGCACGCACACACACCAAAACCTAATCAAATGAGGGGGCTATCCCACTGAAGCTTCTATTCAACTTTGGTGAAATTCCGTCTGGTAGTTCTCAAGATATCTTGCAGACAAGGCCTGTATATACATGTACAAGTAGATGGACGGACGGACACCGGACATGGATGAATGCACGCACACACACCACAACCTAAACAAATGAGGGGGCTATCCCAATGAAGCTTCCATCCAAGTTTGGTGAAATTCCATCCAGTAGTTCTCAAGATTTCTTGCAGACAAGGCAAGGAGACAGACAGACATCCATCCAGACAGACAGACAGACAGACAGCACAAACACTAGATGTCTCCCCCCAACATAGTTGGGGGAGACATAATAATAATTATTTCAATGTTTCTGTCTTAAGTTAAAGTACAACTAGTTCACTAACCACTGATAAGTTTTTGCTTAGATTTTTATTAAATTTAGTTTGGTAGAGAGTTGTGTTAACATCACAGGGTGGCTATCTTTTGTCCCGTCTGTCACGCTGGAAATGACCAATGGTGGTTTACAACAAGATCCATGGGTATACAGACAGTTAAAAATAAAATCTTATACAAGACGTAAATTTCTTATGCATGAAAAAAATTCTTAAAATTTCTTATTTTTTCTTGTATTTTCTTAAAAATTCCACAATATTTTCTTGAAACCCGAGAATGCGAAGCAGAATTTCTGTAGATAAGAAATTTCATCTTATTCTAGAAATATATTCTTATATTTTCTTGATCAACAAGAAATATTTTCTCAACCCAGAATTTTGCACTCATAAAAGCTGTTTCACTTAAGAAATTTGGTCTTGGTTGATACTTTTCAGAAATAGAATTTCATGTGTAAGAAAATATTTCCTACAAAACCTAACGTAGCTATATGCTACCGGAGGGGACTATAGGTTTACTCCCCGTGTATCTATCCGTCCATCTGTCCATCCCACATTAGTTTTCCGGACATTTTTTCGCTGTCGTTCAACATATCAAAATATTTGATATATAGCTTTATCATAATTTACAAATTACAGGACCAGGCCTGAATGTCTAGTACTGTCGGCACCGGCATGAGTATATCTCCCATTCACTCCTGTAGCAAGTTCGTTGCTCCTAACAAGTCATACGGGCCGTGTACGACTGTGACAACAGTCTAACTCTGATAGTTGGCATGCATTCTTTCGTCTATTGTCGTAAAGTTCACAGTTATTTTCTCGTGATCTCCCTACACTCAGATATGTGTTTCAGCCACAAGAAAATGCTCCTGACAAAACAAAATGGCCGCCCTCGTACAACAACAACACCGTTCCTGTGCATTCAGGCCTACACTGCCAAAAATAGGGTACTTATATAAGTTTTTTTACCTCAATTCTAGATAAATTATCTTAAAACAAGAAATGTTTTCTTAGTTTGTTCCATTTTGTCAGATTTATCTTATTTTAAGAAAAATTATCTTAAATAGGATTTAATTTTACTAGATATATCTTGTTATAAGAAAAGTTATCTTAAAGAAGATTTATTTTACCAGATGTATGATGTGATAAGAAAAGTTACCTTAACTAAGATGTCTTTTTTTTTATTTGTCTCCTAAAAATGTAAGATTGTGAATCGCGTGGAAACGGATCGCTACTAACTAATAGTATGAACCTGTGGTTTCCTGAAAGAAATTGTTCATTTTCAATTTGTAAGAGTTACTGTTACAGTTTGCCTAAGATATACGTGAAATTATATCTTCTACTTGAGTGAGGAACATATTTTTGTAATTTAGTATTTTTATCTGTAAGTCCACCTTCACGTGCGGTTATGGTTTTTATATGGGTTCATGTATTTTGCCGCCATTTTCAAATGAAGATTTCATGTTCTCCCACAATTCTCGCGAATTATGTTAGTATCCAGTTACATTATTGAGGAAACTCAACTGAGACTTTCAATGGATCATTCTACAGATGAATGAGAGTAGTATGGTGCTCAATGTGTTCAATGAACTGAGCGAAAACGCCGAAAATGAGATTTGCTTTCTTTGGGAGTGGACTTACAGATATACAACAACAACAACAACAAATTGGGACTTCTGTTGGTGAAAGTGCGGATCTGCAGATGTGTTTCGTCGTTTTTGTCTACCTGAACACAGGCAATTAGAAAGTAAGTTTAAGACTGTGAAATTGGTTTCAACGCAAACACAAAAAAATATATGTATATAAAAAGTAGATGCAAGCTCGACCTCTCATGAGCACAGCAATGTGGAAACGTATTTCCAAGAAAAGCTTCGACCATGTCGAAGAGATATAAGAAAGCAACACATTTTTATATACATTAGCTAATCAAATTATTTAATATTTACAGCATAATGGAAAAAAAAATTAAAATGTGTTTTTGAATTCTCCAAAAGCATTTCGGGGTTGAATAAGCTTATTCATTATACATGTCAGATAGGCATTCAAACCAAAGTCATTGCATTCAGGAAACATATCTTTGAAATGTAAATTGGTGGCAGGTTGCCTCTGACAATCTTGACTGGCAGAAACTTTTGGGGCTGAGTTTTTGCATAAAACATCGGATCTGGATTCTACATGGTTTGCAGTGTATTGATTCCTCCAGTGTTTCCTAGTTCTTCGCTTCAGCTTTGGAAAAATATTCGTATATGTTTCAACTTGGGTGTATGCTTTAACTTGCAAGACCTTGCAACCCTGACTGCGACTAAACATTGGGACTTTCTCCACCACAAGCACCTGATGAGGACAAAGGCTGGGCAATTCTATTTGAACAGTTTAGGTGTTTTTACTATCAAGAGTGCAATATGCGGTTATATTTGTAATGTCTATGGAGAACTGAAGATGACAGATTTTCTAAATTTTGAGAATTATCCATCATATCTTTGGTGTTTGGCCGTTTTGCATGGTTTTAATTACCTGTGTATATCCGTCTATTGTCATATTATACAATTTCGACATGGGCGAGAAATGTTGTGCAAATATATTTTAGTATTACTGCTATAAATGAAAAGAAATACTTGTCAAGGTTGTAAGGATGAATGCCATAACAAAATATTTAAAATAATTTCTGTTTTACATATGACTTACTTTTGCCCTCCAATTGCATGATGATGGGTTGAACGTGATGTTAAATCCTATTCACTCTCTCACACTTCAATTGCATGAAATTATTTTGATCATGTTTTTATTTTACATGTATAATGCTAACTGTAACAAGTATATATTCATGTTCAGTTTTGGCAGTAATAATATGATTTAAAAAAACATTAGTTAAAAACGTTAATTGGATTGTAGGGAAATATTTGAAGTGTCACTATGGAGCTCGTTGTTTTATTGATCCTGTGGGGAATAGCGGCGTGGCTGAAATTATTGGAATACCTTTTCTACACGTATAAACTTTTGCATCTAATATGTGAAGACTATTCACTACACGCATCATTTGAATAAAATTTCCCCATCTTTAAAATAATTTTTGTCATTTAATTTGATTAAATGTTGTTTAGCATGTTTTTTCTTAATTAAGTAAATGTTGCTAGGTTAAGATCCCTTTGTTGAATTTACAATGTAAGATAATTTATCTTGAAGACTGTATACATGTTTTCTTGAGTAGGAATATTTAACTCAACACTACAGCCTTGAGAAATATTTTCTTATCCAAGTTAACAGCTTTGAGAAATATTTACTTATTCAAGTGGTCAGTTTTTCTTGAACAAGTTAATTGCATGGGTGGATATTAATTTCAACATGGGTGAAAATTAATTTCAACATGGGTGGGAATTAATTTCAACATGGGTGAATATTAATTTCACATGGGTGGAAATTGCCATTTCCAGAAATAATTCCCCAATTGTCCGAATAAATACAATGAATTAAAGCCACCGTAAGTTCCACAGTTAACGGTTCAGTTGGCTTTAAATGTGCGGAATTAGTGATCTGGAATTCCAGATTTTTCAACAGTTTCTGGGTCATATAAATTGTATGTGAAAACCCATAAGGCAGCCATTCCGAATAAAAGATGCAATTTGCAGTGTTGATGCTACAACATATCTTTGTCATACTTTTTATCTCGCCTTACGAAGTAAAGGGGAGATATTGGGAGAGGGGGAGAGAGGATGTCGTCGTCGGTGTCCCCTGCCTGGAAATGAATGGGTTTTTGGTTTAGCAAGTTAAAAAAAAATCCAGAAAAATTAGAAAAAATATGGAAAAAATAAAAAAAATATGGGGGGTGGGTATGCCACCTGGGGGTACTACCCCTGGGGTGCTCTAATGTTAAAATCCCTATGAATGAGTTTTGCGTTTAGCTGAAGTGCACATGTACATCTGTACTTGGAAAGTTTCTTGCAGTTGTCAGCTTTCATTGGATGATTATGAAACTTGGTACACATGTTTCTTATGATTAGAGGATGTACCTGTGCTATTTTTGAGAAGAAATATTAATTTTTCTCCAAATTATGACAAATGAATGAGTTTTCGTTTAGGTAAATTGTACATGTAGAGGCACATATACATGTACATGGTAAGTTTGCTCCAGTTGTCAGCTGTCATTGGATGATTATGAAACTTGGTACACATGTTTCTTATAATAAGAGGATGTACCTGTGCTATTTTTGAGAAGAAATATTAATTTTTCTCAAAATTATGGCAAATGAATGAGTTTTCTGTTTAGGTAAATTGTACATGTAGGCCTCTATATGTATACATATACATGTACATGGTAAGTTTGCTCCAGTTGTCAGCTGTCATTGGATGATTATGAAACTTGGTACACATGTTTCTTATGATTAGAGGATGTACCTGCGCTATTTTTGAGAAGAAATATTAATTTTTCTCCAAATTATGACAAATGAATGAGTTTTCTGTTTAGGTAAATTGTACATGTAGAGGCACATATACATGTACATGGTAAGTTTGCTCCAGTTGTCAGCTGTCATTGGATGATTATGAAACTTGGTACACATGTTTCTTATAATAAGAGGATGTACCTGTGCTATTTTTGAGAAGAAATATTAATTTTTCTCAAAATTATGGCAAATGAATGAGTTTTCTGTTTGTACATGTAGGCCTCCATATGTATACATATACATGTACATGGTAAGTTTGCTCCAGTTGTCAGCTGTCATTGGATGATTATGAAACTTGGTACACGTGTTTCTTATGATAAGAGGATGTACCTGTGCTATTTTTGAGAAAAAATATTAATTTTTCTCAAAATTATGGCGAATGAATGAGTTTTCTGTTTAGGTAAATTGTACATGTAGGCTTCTACATGATAAGTTTGCTGCAGTTGTCAGCTCTCATTGGATGATTACGAAACTTCATACACATGTTTCTTATGATTGGAGTATGTACTTGTGCTATTTTTGAGATGAAATATTAATTTTTCTCCAAATTATGGGAAATGATTGAGTTTTGCATTTAGCTGAAGTGCACATGACTACCATCACTACCACCACTAACATCCTACCTTCACTACCATCCATATCACTACTACCATCCCTAACATCCTACCATCACTACCATTCCATATGGGCCCTCAGTGGCTGAGTGGTCTAAGGTGCTTCGCTGGTGACCGCTAGCCTCACACTGCTGCACCGGCACGGGTTCGAACTCAGCCTGTCCATGTGTGGAAGATTGTCAGTTACTTGCCAACGGGCGGTGGTTCTCTCCGGGCACTCCGGCTTCCTCCACCAACCAAACTGACTGTCACCATATGAGTGAAACAACCCTGAGCGTGACATTAAACCATCACTTACATCCTACCATCCATGTCATCCCTGCCATCACTACAATCCCATCACTACCATCCTACCATCACTACCATCCATACCATCACTACCATCCATACCATCACTACCATCCTACCATCACTACCATCCATACCATCACTACCATCCATACCATAACTACCATTCCTACCATCACTACCATCCATACCATCACTACCATCCATACCATCACATCCATACCATCACTACCATCCATACCATCACTACCATTCCTACCATCACTACCATCCATACCATCACTACCATCCATACCATACCATCACTACCATACCACTACCATCACTACCATCCATACCATCACTACCATCCATACCATACCATCACTACCATCCACTACCATCACTACCATCCATACCATCACTACCATACCATCACTACCATCCATACCATCACTACCATCTATACCATCACTACCATCCATACCATCACTACCATTCCTACCATCACTACCATCCCTACCATCACTACCATCCATACCATCACTACCATCACTACCATCCATACCATCACTACCATCCATACCATCACTACCATACATACCATGATGGTGATGGTAGTAATCCCACTTGGGACTGGACTATCCAGCAGTAATCCCACAGAGGACTATCCATCAGTAATAACATGGGACTGGTCCACCCAGCAGTAATCTCACACTGGAATGCCCTATGTATCAGTAATCCGACCGCACTGACCTATCCATCCTACATGGGATTAACTTTTGCCAGTAATCCCACATGGGACTGATGTTATTGTCTGTACCAGATAATCTATTCCAGACATTATTGTCTGTACCGCATCACTTATTCCAGACCTTATTGTTTACTCTACATGTATGCTTTCAATACTGCTGCACCTTTGGCGGATGACCCCGCAAGGCGAGATGTTGGGGTTCTCAGAACGCTTGTTTAATACGGTATTCTGTTGAGTATAAAATGCTGTTGTATACACCATATGTTAATTCTTGGGGAACTTTGCTGTGGAATGGAAAAAAACCATTCTTGTTCAAGAAAACAATTTTTGGTTTTTACCCCTCGGCCAACTTTGGCCTAGGGGTATTGTCGTCATCATGTACGGCTGTCCGTACGTCCGTACGTACGTCCGTCCGTCCGTTACCGCGATATCTACAGAACCGTTTCATGCATGGCAACCAAACTTGTTACATCTATTTATCTTCACGTAAATCAGAAGCCTATCGAAAATGAGTCATCTCGGACAATATTTTGCAGAGTTATGCCCCTTTTTACAAATAAAAATCCATTTATGATTTGTTATTGTGATAATTTCAGAACTGTTCCATATACAACATCCTAACGTGATACAGTTGTTTCTCTTGACCTGAACTAGATGCCTATCGAAAATGAGTCGTGTCAGAAAGTATTTTGCAGAGTTATGCCCCTTGTCTAATAAAATCCACTAATTCCTATGTTAAGTTTGCATATAATTTCTATATCATGTTTGTACACTATCATATTTATTTATTGATTGGATGACTGATTTATTGATTTATTCTCTTACACAATGCGAAGAATGCCTGCAAATCTGTTTTGAAAATGACACTAGATGCCGATCAAAAATGAGTCGTGTCAGAAACTATGCCCCTTGTCTAACAAAATCCACTAATTCCTATGTTAAGTTTGCATATTATTTCTATATCATGTTAGTATACTATCACATTTATTTCTTGATTGGATGACTGATTTATTGATTTCTTTTCTTAGACAATGCAAAGAATGCTTGCAAATCTGTTTTGAAAATGACATACATGTGCCATTTAGTATACATGTACAGTATTTATCTAGCCATGTGTACTGTTGTTTTGGTGAGACATCGATACAGCTCTTTCAATTTATTCCAGAAACAAATTAATTTAAGGGGAGGAAAACTTTTCTTTTTTTTCAAAGAAAGTACACTTACAATACCAGGGGTAAATATTTCTTCCCACAAGCCAATCAATTGGTAGAGACACCCTTACATTATAATAGCTGGGGTTCAGAGCCGAGGGGTTTCGATAGCGCAGCTTCATGTCTTACATTTGCAGTGTGTGCAAGTATCTGTGGTCTCATTCAAGTCTTGTCTTGACGGAGAACTAGACTGCCAAATGGAGAAGAATTTTCTTATCTAAGACTTGTATTAATATCTTATCTAAGAAAAAAATGGGTCTCCAGGAAGAAAAATTTTCTCGTAAAAGACTGCATTCTCATTTAAGAAAGAAAAACGTTTCTTGTATAAGAAAATTAGTCTTAACTGCTTTCTCACTCAAGTAAGAACAATTTTCTTACTGTGATACTTATTCAAGAAAATAATTCTTGATTTGGAAATATTAATTAAGAAATACTTTCTCGCCACAGAAAATTTCAAGAAAATATGAGAAAAAAAATCTTGACCAATAATATTTTTTTTTACTGTGATGCATATGTTTTATGCACATTGGGTTCAGCTGTTTTCTTCATTGAAACTGGTCTACACAGCTCACATTTATGTATCATGCGGGTTAAAATGGTACTACATGTATTGATATTACCAAATAAATGTCAGATAAGGGTAAATTAATTATTTCTTATCCATGCAAGTGTCTTTAACAAGCAGGGCAAATCAACTTATAGCCAACATGACTTTTGTACATAAGAGGTACAGGGCCTTTGTTTGGAAATCTATTTGTGGTTTGGTGAAATAATTGTTAAATGGCCACCCACAAAAACTAAATGTATCAAACTTTTGTTATTTCGTTACAGGTCAATTACCAACCAATACGGAAACAGGTAAGCCACACTGTAGTGAGTTATCATTGCAAGTTTTATGTCAATTGGACAAATTGTTTTTGAGTTATTACAGTCACAAGCTTAGATAGCATGGCTGACTATATCCTTGCCAAAACCAGGGGTATGTCTATCCTAGATAAATACCCCTGGTACACTGGGGCAATGTACATGTATAGCGTTCCATGTAAAGCAACATCCTTGATATATTGACCAATGAGATCACTTGTTAAATGGCAACAAAGGTGACAGCAACACGAGATTTGAAAGCACCATAGCTTGTAGGATATACCCAGCGGAAGATAAACATGCACATTTTCAACAACCATGAACATTAATAAATATAAAGGAAACATATGCTGCATACAGTATGTACATCAGGTCATCAACAATTCTTGTGACTGGTCTAGAAGCCAAACCATTGCCTCTAGAGACTTCAAATTTGGTGTACAGGATTGTTGAGTGGTCAGCCACAAGCCTATGGAATTGTTGATATATGACGCTGTGAATGTGATAGAAGGTAAACCATTTCAGCTAGGGACTTCAAATTTGGCATGCAGGATTGTGGGGTTGTCAACCACAAGTATTTAGAATTTGGGTACATTACATGGATTTTTGTGGTTCCCTTGGTGACGTCACGCAAAATGTCCATATGGGGTAGTGAACGCGATAAAACCCAAACAGTTTCAGCTAGGGACTTCAAATTTGGCATGCAGGATTGTTGGGTGGTCAACCACAAGCCTATTAAATTTGGGTACATGGTGATGATTTTTGTAGTTTCCATGGCAACGTCACGCAAAATGTCCATATGACGATGTGAACCCGATAGAAGCCTAGCCATTGTAGCGTGAGATTTCAAATTTGCTATGTAGCATTGTTGGGTGGTCAACCACAAGCCTATCAAAGTTTGGCACATTGTGATGATTTTTGTGATTTCCATGGGAACGTTACACAAAATGTCCATATGACAATGTGAATGCGATAGAAGCCAAATAGTCTCAACTAGGTACTTCAAATTTGGCATGCAGTATTGTTGGATGCATGTACGTCTGTTCGTCAGTCGTCAACAATTCTTGTGAAGCCAAACATTGCCGCTAGAGCTGGTTCTAGAAGCTGCACCACCAAGCTTCTTTCAACCCTATTGACGAGGGCCCTTCAGGAGGTAAAAGCATTTTGGGAAAGGTATTGCGCCACTATTTCTAAGAACTCTGGCGTTGAATGTATGTGGATATTGAAAAACTCAAAATGTCTGACGGAAGAGCTTGATGCTAAAGGTCACATACCGTACAGACATGTATCCACATGGGATTTCTCGACTCTCTATACTACAATCCCTCATCAGGACCTTATTGACCGTCTAAGTTCATTAATAGTATCTGTGTTCAAGAAAACTGATCGTAGATATATTAATGTCGGAAGCCATAAAGCATTCTTTAGCTCGACTACATACAAGAGATATCATTCATGGGATGTTTCTTTGTTTATAGAGTTGCTTGAATTTCTCATTAAAAATATCTATGTGAAATTTGGCAACACAATATATCAGCAGCATATAGGTATTCCAATGGGTACTAATTGTGCACCCCTGTTGGCCGACCTGTATCTGTTCTCTTATGAATATGACTATATGCAGGCGCTTTCAAAAACCGATCCATTCAAAGCCCGTTCCTTCTCATTCACCAAACGCTATATAGACGATCTTCTCGCTGTGGATAATCGCTATATAAATGACGCAGTGAAGGATATATATCCACCTTCACTGGATTTGAAGGAAACTACAGATAGCCCTACAGGCACATCTTATTTAGATCTCTATCTCTATAAAAATGAAGCGGGCATTCTCTCTCGTCGACTTTATGACAAAAGAGATGATTACAATTTCGACATCGTAAACTATCCCTTTCTGGATAGTAATATTCCAGTGGGACCTGCATATGGCGTATACATATCTCGCTTAGTAGCGTTTGCTAGATCCTGTGTTAAATGTGATGATTTTAATCAACGTCACAAAACATTGTTGCAGAAACTTATAAAACAGGGCTATTCCACCAAGCGCCTCCACTCAAAGTTTCTCAAATTTGGCGATACATATCGCATGCTGATAGCAAAATACGAACGTAGCGTGCAAGATCTATGGCGCTACGTTTCGTAACTTGTGTCTAATTCCGCTTAACCCGGGGCTAGGGGCCGTATGAACCCATGTACTTCAAGATCCTCATGGTACTCATATGAACAGTCACAATCAAAGCGTGACTGAGATACATCTTTTTTTTAGATGACGACTCTATAACGAATATTATGGATTAAGAATACTGATCAGCGATACGGATTTGATATTTTTGGAACATCATGATGTCTTGCCGGCATCATTGAAAACTGTTGACCGCTTCTCTCTTGCAGGAAACAAGCCTATGTTTATGTATACTATGATTGTCTTTTTGAATTTGGTGCTAATACTGTTATGTGGAAAATGGAATAGGTCTTTGGATTATGGACGCGGATATTCTCTAATGGACGACGGCTGGATTATGAATGACGGACTAGACGCTTGTAATTCAAATGTGGTGCACAGGATTGGTGGGTGGTCAGCCATAAGCCTATAGAATTTGAGCACATTGTGAGGATTTTTGTGGTTTCCATGGCAACATCACGCAAGATGTCCATGATGCTGTGAATGTGATAGAAGCTAGGGACTTCAACCATTTCTTGCAAGGGCATGGGCTCTTTCCCATAATCCACACCCCAACCATAGATCTTAGGACGACGACTGACCAGATTTCACCAATTTTAAACTCACAGATATACAATTTGGTGTCCATAAAATGTATCATTTATATCACAAGGCTGTTTAGATTGCCATCCACCCATCCTCATCCTCAGAATCTGCTTGATCGCAGATGGGAAGAGAAATACAATCAACAGGTAGGCCTACACAGGGATTCGTACAGTTTGTTTGCTATGAAAAACTCTATATTACTAGCCTTCCAATGAAAACCTGAAGACTTATTATTCTTCAGATTATTATTAGGGTTCACAGCCAGGATAGCTTGAAGCCTTTTGTTTTTGTTTAGAATATATTTGTTCTTCCGCCATATTCTTCGCACACGATATGTCCAATTTTTTATCACAGTCCTCCAATGCATCCAACATCCCACACAGAATTTATCATATTTTAATCTTTTACCATTTTCACAAACCACTGCTAAAGCATCTTTTGCTTTCAACCAAATCTTTCAGGCTTTTACATGTTCATTTTCCATTCATTGTGTACCAATATATACTGACTAAAACTGTCTGGCTGAGGGGTTGTTGTACCTTTTAGGTGCTGCCTCATGTTGCTTTCCTCTATTTTAGAAAGAGGGATTGCTATAACCTATAGAATGGTCGCGTTACCACCACCAAACATTCGAGGGCGTTTCTTTGATTAGGTGTTGCCGTTTGTGTGACATCCATGACAAAATAACAACCTACTTTTTTCATAAAATATATTTCTTTTCTATAGATTAACTGATTGTTGAAGCTCATCAATAAATTTGTTTAAAGATAATGCCTCACCCGATTCAAAAGAAATAATCTGGTTTTATTATGCATGTTGAACTTGGTGTTGGACGAACGAAGACAGACAAAAATGAAGTTTTATGCATTTTCTCCATGATTCCCAAACATATTTATTGGTCATTGCTTTCCTAGCCCAAAAGTTTCCCAAGTCTTAGAAATAAATATATCATTTAACTATGAATGCTCCTTTAAATCATACTTCTGTCTAAAATAAAATAATGTGTTGGACTAACGGAGACAGGAAAGCGTCTAATTCCCTCTATTCCCTCATGAATTGATTCTAAACGGTACATGTAGCTAGATGTGGAAAATAAGTAAATACTTACAAAAATGTTCAATTCTGTAATTGTTACTCACAAACGTTTAAACTGCCCAATAGTGTTGGACAAATGAGAGACAGACATTGTTGGACAAACAGAGATGGACAGCCTTATAATGGGAATTACATCCTATATGAATGCCTTAGAATATTTTCAGCTAGATAATAATTCATATAAAGTTGTTAACTGAGATTTGCCACTGAGAATGATACATGTAAAGGAAATCACTGCCAAAAATACCCTACTTATTTAAGATAATGCCCTAAAATTTCCTTCAAATAAGACAATTTTATTCGAAATAAGATAATTTTTTAGAAATTTTTTATATTTTTGTTCTTGTTTAAGTAAAATATGCTTACCCCACTCCATAATTTACTTAAACAAGAAAAAAATTCTGAAATTTTAAGGGTTTTTTTCTTTTTTAAGTAAATTTTGGAGTGGGCTAAGAATATTTTACTTAAACAAGAACAAAAATCTACTTATTTTGAGTAAAATTATCTTATTTCAAGAAAGTTTTAGGGCATTATCTTAAATAAGTAGGGTATTTTTGGCAGTGATCCATCTATTCCCCTGGTTCAACAAAGTTGTCTTATGTTAGCCCAACATGTCTGACTTCTGTTAGTCCAACCAACATAAATTCGCGATATTCTGGATTTTTATTGACAAAAAGATTGGTAGTGTTTGTAAATGATTTGCAAATGACTAAATTCATGTTCGTCCAACACAAGGAGGGAGGGAGGGAATTTAGCTTAATGTGACACTCAAGTTTGTTTCACTCATATGGTGACAGTCAGTTTGGTTGGTGGAGGAAGCCGAAGTATCCAGAGAGAACCACCGCCGTTCGGCAAGTAACTGACAAACTTTCACACATCAACCAGCTGGGCTCGAACCCTTGCCGGTTCAGCAGTGTGAGGCTAGCGGTCACCAGCGAAGCGCCTTAAACCACTCGGCCACCGATCCAACACAAGGACAGACACACTTATTTTTAATTCTGTGAATTCTCAGGTTATCAAGAACAAAGTCTCACCCACAAGTGATGTCAATGGGCAAAGGCAGATGGCATTGAACACATTGTCATTATTGAGCCATGCAATATTTGGAGAATTAGAACACTTCGTGGTTGGACGAACATAAGACTGACAATATTAACTTGATTATTAAAATGTATTTTTTCTTCAACCCAAATAAGGTAGATCAAATTTGATTCGCTTCAGTTACATTGACTTCCAAGCATCATCAACATTTTGATGGAATTGGTAGTAATTTGTCCATCTGGTTCAACAGTTTTCCAGCATAAAGATGCCATAGCCAGAGAGGACAGACAACTTTCGTCCAACCAGAAACATTAATGAAATCATATTTTCATATATTGATGTAGACCCGGTAGGGTCTGATGACCCTAGGGTCATCCAGATATATATATAGGGGAGCTGTAACTCTTGTAACAGAAAGTGCCCGGTTTACTCTTGCACAAAACAAAGTTCTTGCACTGAAAGAAATAGTTCTGAAGCTTTTTCTTCTTGATAACCTGTTTTTTGTCTTTTGAATTCTTTTTGTTGTTCTTTTATGTAAGCTGAATATAGTAGATGTGTTTTGATGTTTTTTCAAGTGCTCAGTTGTTGTTTTTGAGGGTTTGATGTTTCTAGGTAAAAGTATGTCGTCTGCTAGACCAGAGACTGTCGTCTGCTAAACCAGGGACTATAAGAGGAAAATGCTGGTTGATTTTTGGTCTGTGTATGTCACAATTTTTTCGACAGGAAATGGCTTGTTTGGTCAATATTAATGTATATTTGTTGTATACTGCATTTCCAATTTCATGTTCCTCTTCACTTTCCTCATTTCTTTGTTTTCACTGTGTTTGAAAGGAAATTTTGGCAAATGAATTACAATTACCTACAGCAAAGTGTGGGTAGCTTTCTAGGTCAGTTCTTCTGCTGACCCAGTTTTGTCAGCTTTAGCAACTAATATGTACAAGTAGCTTACTCAGAGTAATATTGGCCATAAATTCTTTTGTCATTAATCCATGATATGGTAAAGAGTTAATTACCAACAGCTTGATCAAGTGTCATATCCAAATCCTCTAACCAGCCCTCTTCCATAAAGAATTAGAGCATTTCCACAAAGTGGATGCTCTTATGTTTTCATGAGAAACGGCTCCGCCGGATTCGCCGCCGCGACTTTAAACGTGAATATCTCTGAAATCCACTGAAACCGTTAAATATTTTCGGGTCAGACTTTGTGTGCTATCTGCTTAGGCCTGGGAAATTTGTCTGGTTGTGTTTCGATACCCGCTGCTCACCACTAGGTGGCGTTGTAGTCAGAGTATAGGTAAACCTGTCTCTGACGATTTCGTCTGAACGGCTTGTCTGATTTCTTTGAAATTTTATTACAATGGTCTTGAAGGATAGTCAATGTGCTGAAAAGATTTTGGTGTAGCTGGCATAACTATAAATGCAAGTTTTTTGCGTCTCAAAAAAAAAAGTTTTTCTTGAAATGAAAATTAACCAATTCGCTTGGAGAAATATTTAAAAACTGTTCTATTCTAGGTTGCCAAGCATAAATATAGGATTGCCGACATGATAATTCCCTTTCGGTGCGAACTAATTTGCCATTTAAATGAACAATCTCATTTATCCGACTTCACATCAAAACCTCCATAACCATTATCACGATTACAGTTTTTTTTCTATTAAACTCTTATGTGCCATCTCCCTAGAGCTTTAGATTTCACCTGCTTGTTTTTCGTGGCATTTGGTCGTCACTAGGTGGCGCTATACACATGAATGCAGGTAAACATGTGTAACTTCATATCTTCTGAACAACGTGTTTGATTTCCATGAAATTTGGGTATAATGATCTTGCAAGATAGGCAAAGGACTGACAAGATTTTGGTGGTGTTGGCGAATCATGGAGATGCATTTTTGCATCTCAAAATAATATTTTGTTTTCACAAAAATGGAAATTTGCTTTTTAATCAGAGAAAAGTAATTCTATTTTTCTGAACATGAATGTAACATTTCCAGTGTTATAATTCACATCCCGTGTAAGACAAATGGCCATTTTTTTAAATATATGAAATTTTGATGACTTAGTCCAATATCTACATTCCCCAGGCCACATCTGAGGATTTTGCGTCATCTTGTAGTTTCGTGATATTGTTCATTGAGTGGCACTATAGGCAGTAAACTTATATAGCACAATTTATTGGCATTTCATCTGTTCATGAAGTTTATTATTGTCAGACAGACAAAGGATTTTTTGATTGAAATTGAAGGGCCACCTCTCATACAGATTTTGCAGCCCATCAACATAATGCTTGATTTATATCTCATTATACATTCGTGTTTACAATTACTAATTTTGTTAACATTATGATTTAAAAATGGATTGAAAGGACATTGGTGCTGTTAGCGCTGGCATATACATGTGGCATAGGGTATAGTCGGCTATCTAAATCTAGGCTACATCACCCCCTGCTTACTAGATCCTTCCACATCCTCACACATGTAAGATCGTAGATGAAATGCAAGAGCACAATGTGGGGGATGAGAGAGAGAGAGACATTTATGGTTTTAACATTGATAATGGGTGTGATTAATTATGTATGTTTCATAGGATTAGTCCTCATCTCTGGCCGTACCTTGGCAGAATATGGGTTTGTCATAGATATAAGATCGGTCATAATTTTTAGGAGTGGCAAGTCGCATTCATGACCTCTTATTTTCTCAGAATCGAGCAAAATAAAAGCCAGGTCAGCAGTCCTATATTTCATCCCCTTTGAACAAAGATGTAAGCAAAACTGGAGAGACGCCGATGTTTCATTCCCTCGAAAACAACCAAGAGATCATTCTACAGCATATCTCCCTTATAAGCTTGACTTTTCTATGAACAAGACGAAGCATGCATCCGTCTGTAAAGGGCCCTCGGTGGCCGAGTGGTCTAAGGCGCTTCGCTGGTGACCGCTAGCCTCGCACCGCTGAACCGGCACGGGTTCGAGCCCAGCTGGTCCATGTGTGAAAGTTTGTCAGTTACTTGCCGAAGGGCGGTGGTTCTCTCCGGGTACTCCGGCTTCCTCCACCAACCAAACTGACTGTCACCATATGAGTGAAACAAACTTGAGTGTGACATTAAGCCAAATTCCCTCCCTTCCCCTCCCGTCTGTTGCTGTTATTTTCAACGAACCGTTTGAGCACTATTTGTTATGTACCAGTACGGCGTACACAGACCTGGATGGAGGATCAGGATTGCTATTCAAATTTCAGCATCAGCTCAATCTCCAATGATGCATCACTCGATTTTGAATCGTGCGAACATGAAACTTGCCAATCTTTTTGCGAACAATGTCAAATGTTATTAGAAGGGAGGCTGGGTAACCAATGCATTGCAACGGGTCAAGCTGTAACGTGCAGAATTCTAGTTCATTTGCTTCTGGTATTATTTTGATAAAAATAAAATACTTGACTATTTAGGTTTTGCCCAAAAACCGTGGTGAACCGTGATGTATGCTGATGATCACAGGCATGACAAATACCAGTTGTTTCTATGATTCCCAGACATCGATATATAAAAAAGCCTATAGGCTCTAGTTTCAATAAATGAGTTGATTTGAACATTAAATTGTACATAGAAACATAGTTTTGGTATCAATGTTGTGTGATCACCAGTAAACATTTATTCAACTGAATGTTTGATGGCAAATAACACAATCAAAAGGTAGTATGGTGAAAGCATGTCACAATCAAAATGCAAGAAAACAGCCCATCATGATTAGATTTTAATCTTTTTTTTCTAGTAATTAACTTTCACAACTGCCTCCTGTATTATAGAATGTATCTGAACAGTTGTCAAAGCAAGTTGTGGAACCATATTTGTTGTTCTCTCCTCAAACTTTATAACACAAAAATCTGGTGGAAATAGGGCTTGCATTTACCATTAAATTGTAGCACCTTAGCAAAGAATCACCCTCAATTAAAGATCTTTACTATTGATGAATGTATAAGTGATTTAACTTGAATGTTATTTTTATGGATGCTAATTTGTTTCAGAATGATGAGCTGCCAGCAAGCCTAGCCAGCAGTAATGCCACACGGGACGGACCTATCCAGCAGTAATCCCAGACGCTTGTTATGCCCCCCGGCTCTAATTAGAGGAGTGGGGGGGGGGGGATATAGCGGACATCCCTTACCAAAAAATCCTATAGGATCCAATCAGTCCATAACCGATTTGGACTGGGAAAATGGCTATAAAATTGTTATTCTACATTCCATAGCAGACCACATAGGTCCTGAAGTATGAAATTGCCCCAAAAATTCAAAGTTAACTGAACGCTTCATAACCAGGTCACATTTTCGGATTTGACGAAAACCCTGGCGAACATCTTGCATCAAAACATTGTATTATTACTTGTTGGTCGATACTTGGAATATGTATTATGCGAGGCATGAGAAAAAAATGACTGAAACAGAATTTTTATAATTATTCGAATTAGGCCTCCACCGACCAATACCATGAATACAGAATAGAACAATGGCGGGGCAGTGTCAGATTAAAGCGGAAGGGGGGCATACAATTGAGTAATCTCTGATTGCTTCCTTGCTGTGTTATAAATTGTGCTTGCAATTAATAATAAATAAATCCAATGCTTTTGATTGTTCACTGAAGATTCAATGGAAATTTGCAATTAAATTGTTTTATTGTGATTGTCGATTTTTCTTTCCATTGTCTGTCTGTCGATAGGAAATGTATGATGGATGAAAACAAATGTAACATGGTTTTACGTTCAATTATATCGCCGTCAAAATATTTAGTACTTTTCGCTTCCTGTATGTGCATTGCTGACCTCTGTGGCTGCTTCGTCTTATCCCTCAGATCTACGTGCTTCTTTTGAGAAAGTTTCTCTCTATAAGTTAAAATATATTTCAAGTATTCCATATTTCGATCAACTGATGCCTCAGTGGGAACAATTCAAGGCATTTTATATTCTGACGGCGATATAAGCAAACCTATGTTGGGGGGAGACATCTAGTGTTTGTGCTGTCTGGATGGATGTCTGTCTGTCCCCTTGCCTTGTCTGCAAGAAATCTTGAGAACTACTGGATGGAATTTCACCAAACTTGGATGGAAGCTTCATTGGGATAGCCCCCTCATTTGTTTAGGTTGTGGTGTGTGTGCGTGCATTCATCCATGTCCGGTGTCCGTCCGTCCATCTACTTGTACATGGCGGGTGGTTGGGTGGGTTCAGGTTCCTGTTGCTTCAATGCATTTTGCTGAGAAGCAACAGGAACTTGACAATGTGATGTCTAGCACTGTAATATCACTTGTCTTTATTGCACCATGTAAGCGTCTTGTCTGTGTCTTGTGCGCTGTCCTTAGTGTTTTATAGGGTGGATGAAGGGTGTCTGGTTCCATGCTGCTTCAAAGATTTCTTCTTTGAAGTAGCAGGAACATAACTGGGCTGGGTGGTGCTTAGTTGGTTCGTCGTGATATAGCTGAAATATTGTTGAAAGCGACGTTAAATTCTATTCACTCACTCACTCACTCACTTGGCTGGGTGGTGCTTAATTGGTTCGTCGTGATATAGCTGAAATATTGTTGAAAGCGACGTTAAATTCTATTCACTCACTCACTCACTCCATATTTCATATCTTCAATGGAATCCAATATGGTCAATGGCAGCCACCTTGGATTACGTACCTCAGTGAAAATCAATATCAATGGCCGTCTATCTGATGTGAAGAACCGTTCCAAGTTTGAAGTCGATTGGTCGATTTGTTCTCGAGATATCCTGTTCACTTGACTGGGTGGTGCTTAGTTGGTTCGTCGTGATATAGCTGAAATATTGTTGAAAGCGACGTTAAATTCTATTCACTCACTCACTCCTATTCACTCACTCCATATTTCATATCTTCAATGTTCCATGCAAGCAGTTGTGATCTTACTTTTCCACGAAGTAAAGATTTATTACCATTGGGTGGCCATGATAAAACACAGCTGGCATATTGCGTTCATGTGGGACAGGCCCTGTGGGGCTTCCGGGGATTGGCCTGGGATGTCATCGTGTACACTGCAGGTCCTGGTAAGAATAGGCCTCGATTCCTCAGACAGCTTGTTGTAAGAGGTGACTGAGGCACCCGTGGGGTTCCAAGGTGTGTCAAGCTGAGTAGCTAGCAGGTCCTCCGCCAAGTAGCCTGTTTGAGAGCATACAGGATACACACTTCCAATATCTTCTTAAATATAACTTGGAAAGTGGATATGTGTATGTGGAAAGATACGTTTATCTGGAATTGTTCAGACAATTTGAGGAGGTTTGTAAGCAGTAATGGGTAGTGTAACACTGGAATGTAAGTCTGTAGTTGTATATGGATTTGTGGATGGTGAGGTTTATAAATCAATGGGTGGAATAGATCAAGATATCATGTTCACAACACAGATGGGTACAATATGGCTGAGTGAAATCCAAGATGGTCAATGGCAGCCATCTTGGATTACAAACAACCTCACTGAAAATCAATATCAATGGCCGTCTGATGTGAAGCACCTTCTCAAGTTTGAAGTCAATAGGACGAATTGTTCTCACGATACCGCATTCACAAGATGCGAGACGGACGGAATCCAAGATGGTCAATGGCAGCCATCATGGATTACGTACCTCAGTGAAAATCAATACCAATGGCCATCTAACTGATGTGAAGCACCTTCTCAAGTTTGAAGTCGATTGGTTGAGTTGTTCTCAAAATATGTTCACAAGATGCGGGACAGACGGAAACCAAGATGGTCAATGGCAGCCATCTTGGATTATATATCTCACTGAAAATCAATACCAATGGCCACCTAACTGATGTTAAGAACCTTCCCAAGTTTGAAGTTGATTGGTTGATTTGTTCTCGAGATATCGCGTTCACAATATATGGGACAGGTGGAATCCAATATGGTCAATGGCAGCCATCTTGGATTACGTACCTCAGTGAAAATCAATACCAATGGCCATCGAACTGATGTGAAGCACCTCAAGTTTGAAGTTGATTGGTCGAATTGTTCGAGGTATCGCTTTCACAAGATGTTTCACCGTAAGTTAAAATATATTTCAAGTATTCCGTATTTCGATCAACTGATGCCTCAGTGGGAACAATTCAAGGCATTTTATATTCTGACGGCGATATAAGCAAACCTAGAACCAAATTCCTTCGATGCCATCCATCCATGTTTCATGTGATGTCAGTAGCACTGTAATATTCACTTGTCTTCATTTAAGTGTCCTGTCTGTGTCTTGTCCTTGGTGTTTTATAAGGTGGTTGGAGGATGTTTGGTTCGATGTTGCTTCAAAGATGTCTTCTTTGAAGCAGCAAACACAACTCGAGATATCATGTTCACTTGGTTGGGTGGTGCTTAATTGGTTCGTCGTGATATAGCTGAAATATTGTTGAAAGCGACGTTAAATTCTATTCACTCACTCACTCCTATTCACTCACTCCATATTTCATATCTTCAATGGAATCCAATATGGTCAATGGCAGCCATCTTGGATTACGTACCTCAGTGAAAATCAATACCAATGGCCGTCTGACTGATGTGAAGAACCTTCCCAAGTTTGAAGTGGATTAGTCGATTTGTTCTCGAGATATCGTGTTCACAAGATGTGGGACGGACAGAATCCAATATGGTCGATGGCAGCCATCTTCGATTATGTACCTCAGTGAAAATCAATACCAATGGCCACAAACTGATGTGAAGCACCTTCTCAAGTTTGAAGTCGATTGGTCGAATTCTTCTCAAGATATCGCATTCACAAGATGTGGGACGGACGGACGGCTAGCACTTCCAAGTTCTCCCACCACTTCGTGGCGGCCGGAAGACAAAAAGAAATAGGACCCAACGTCGTGATATGACTGAAATATATTTGAAAGCGACATTAAATCATATTCACACACTCATGTGAGACAGGCGGGTGGTTGGGTGGGCACGGATTTCTTTTGCTTCGATGCAGTTTGCTGAGAAGCAACAGGAACTTGATAATGCGATACATTTATTGCATCATGTAAGCATCCTGTCTGTGTCTTGTGTGCTGTCCTCGGTGTGTTTTAGGGTGGATGGAGGGTGTCTGGTTCCATGCTTGTTCAAAAATTTCTTCAAAGAATGCAACTTGACAGGGTGGTGCTTAGTTGGTTTGTCACGATATAGCTGAAATATTGTTGAAAGCAACGTTAAATTCTATTCACTCGCTCACTCATGTGGGACAGATGGTTTCCATCCTAGACCACTTATAGTTGTCCGACACGGTTAAAGGCAGCAGTTCGCCACATGAGACAAACAATTGATTCCAAGTTTATTTCAAATCTCGTGTATCCATTTGATAAAGATATCTATCATCTAGGTCACAACCACTATTCACCTTTACTTAATATGTAGTAAATTGATCGAGCACATCTTAAGAAAACTGTATTCCCTGTTATTCGCCGCAACAAATGACCCACACCAGGTAGCCTGGCCTTTCCGCTCAAACATATGGAAAATTCAGCATACATCCCCCACCATTTTTTCGAGATGAGACCGCCAGAAATAGGGTCATCCAGCCCGACACCATTAGCACGTTGCAGCAAAGTTACGGCAAATTTCGGAGGTGCCAATCAAACTAGCCCAGATTTTTTTTTCCCCCGATTAAAATTTGAAAATGTGGTTTTGATATATTTTAGAGTCAAATATTGATTATTGTAGAAACATTTTAAAATACGTCGCAGACCATTTTCTGGCCCAGTCAGGCATAATGGCCAATCAATGTTCGCTGGAAGTCAATTCCTGGGCACACTTTCATCAATAATCGTAACTTACGTAAGAAATTTTCATCTACGAAGTATTTGCGAAAAAAGTTACAACTTTACACGGGTTTCATGAACGTCAACGTAAATATCTTCGTAACTTTCTTCGTATCTTTTTTTTTCATAACTACCGGAAGTACAGACAATCATAAATGAAACTGGCCCTGTCTGAGTGATAGCTGAGACAGGTGCCCGTTTGTCCTATCTCAACATGCTCAAGCCATATATTCCAGGTAGAAACTAAATAGAAAGAGACTGGAAAAGCAACATATTTAGAAGGTTTTCTTCTTGGGCAAGTATGCTCCGTAACAGATCCTAAATTTGTAACTTTTCTGGAGCTGTTTACCGCGCGAGTTGAACAAGGACAAGAATTAACCCTTACCGAAATCTGCAGGTTGGCCGCAACCTGATCAGTGTGCCAGAACTGTTGGGGAGAGTATGCCACTAGCGGCAGTATGCGGAGAGTGCGCCAGAAGAAGATAAAAGTGTGCCGCTAGCGGCGCACAGTGCGCAGACAGTGTGCCAGAGCCAAACTGTGGGCCGCTAGCGGCGCACAATGCGCCGAGAGTGTGCCGGAATCGGCGTATGCCGCTACCGGCACACTCTTTATGGAATGGGCTGCACTGAAGATTTGCCAGCTGTTATTAGTTAACCCAGTTAACTTTTGACCCCTAATTTTCAATCTGGATAGGAAACTATCCAAACTGTACCAGTGTAGGAATACATCACAGAAGGAACTACATGTATACAAAATTAGTGTACCACACTGTACCACATAGTTGAAGTTATAGTTATTAGGGGAATGTTCTCAGAATGAACAATTAATTCCAAGACAAAATTTCATTGTAGGATTCTAATGTACCTAGTACTAACCTTTCATATCATTGGACTACTTTTGGTGCACATGAATACATATGTAATTCGGTTCCGGACTTTCAAATCTGGAAGTTGGTGGGAGAGTATGTTGCAACCATGAGGAGTTGTTCCTGCTAACTTAGGCCTGCATAATTTATACTATTTCCTGGTCATACATGATACAGATTTGTGTGGTAAGTCTGTTTGAATGCAAAGTAACAGTTTGATTATGGTTTAGGCCAGTCCAGTAATTTTGTAGACAAGTTGTAGTTTTCTCTGCCATGTTGATCATTGTGTTCTTTCATTCATTCATTGTCTGTTTAGATTTCATTGCATGACAGATTTTATGTACAACAGTTTGAGTGGAGTAATTTGTACCATTCATGTGGAGGTCAGGATGATGTCATTCTGACCACCACCATGAAAATATTGATAAGCCCAGAAGTTATTGGAAGAGTGCGCCGTGAGGCTGCGGGAAGTGTGTGCGGTGAGGTTGCCGGAATAGTGCGCAGTGAGGTTGCCGGAAGAGTGCGCGGTGAGGTTGCCGGAAGAGAGTGCGGTGAGGTTGCCGGAAGAGTGCGCCAAAAGGCTGACGGAAGAGTGTGCCGGAAGGCTGCCGGAAGAGTGTGCCAGAAGGCTGCCAGAATACATAAGCAGTTTGCGGCCAGCTTGCCGCAATCTGCATAGTGTGCCGGAAAGCTCATTTGCATGTCAGTCAGACCGATATTAGCTCCATCGTCATCGATATAAGCGACGACACCGGTCAACCGATCTCATTCGAGCGTGGGAAAGTGGTGCTGACACTTCATTTCTGTCAAGTCCGAGCGGTTCACTTTGCATAATGAAGGTGCCTTACGAGTGCGATGCATGCAGCTATATGGACTATTATACCCAACAGGCCGGGGGTAGCTTTCCGGTCTTTGCAGGTACTGAGATACATCATTTTTTAGATGACGACTCTATAACGAATATTATGGATTAAGAATACTGATCAGCGATACGGATTTGATATTTTTGGAACATCATGATGTCTTGCCGGCATCATGGAAAACTGTTGACCGCTTCTCTCTTGCAGGAAACAAGCCTATGTTTATGTATACTATGATTGTCTTTTGAATTTGGTGCTAATACTGTTATATGGAAAATGGAATAGGTCTTTGGATTATGGACGCGGATATTCTCTAATGGACGACGGCTGGATTATGAATGACGGACTAGACGCTTGTAAC
Organism: Hanleya hanleyi; assembly: GCA_036873755.1. Classification (NCBI taxonomy): domain Eukaryota; kingdom Metazoa; phylum Mollusca; class Polyplacophora; order Lepidopleurida; family Hanleyidae; genus Hanleya; species Hanleya hanleyi. Next base: position 3,017 of record JAVTVY010052051.1, on the reverse strand, counting down.
GCATGCAACGAGGACACGGGCTGGGGAACATACTCGGGAGCATCGTCAAAACGTTCCTTCCCTTGGTGACGCGTGGGGTCAAAGCGATCGGCAAACAAGCGGTACGCAGTGGACTGCAAGTCGCGGGTGATGTCTTGGGCGGTGCGGCACTCAAAGAAGCACTGAAACGCCGAGCCAAAGAAGCAGGAGGCGTCTTGGTCGCCAAAGCACAACGCACCGTAGGGAATAAAATACCTGCACCACCGAGACCACGCACCAGTCGACGACCGACCCAGCGACGACGCACATCGAAGACCCAGGATATCTTTTCTTAAACATGGCTTTCATCCACGCCAAGTCGTGTCCTTCTACCAACAGTGAATTTGATTTATGGACCGTCCCACCTACTCAGACCAGTGCCGAAGAGGGTCAATGGGTGGAACATCTCCCCCTTTCCAGTATTACAGCCACAGGCTCCATTGAATTCACCATCACCAACGCAGACACGACCTATCTGGATTTAGCCCATACGTACCTATATGTGAAAGCTAAAATCACCAACAAAGATGGGTCTGTCCTCAAAGCAGATGCACAAGTGGGTCCAGTGAATCTCTGGCTTCATTCGCTATTCCAGCAAGTGGATATAGCCCTCAGTGATAAACTGGTGAGCGCCTCAACGAACACGTACCCGTACCAAGCCTACATCGAGAGACTGTTATCCTACGGGCGTGACGCTAAAAAGTCGTATTTGACAGCCCCGTTGTTCTACCGAGATACCCCAGGCAAGATGGAAGCGAGTCCTGATAATGACGGCTATATGGATTTCACAGCAGAGAGTCAATCGGTCGATATGATGGGACGTCTGCATGTGAACTTATTCATGCAGGACCGATACCTCTTGAATGGAGTCAAAATACGACTAGTGCGCGCAACGCCTGCGTTTGCCTTGATGGCCCCGAGTGAGGACCTCGAGTATAACATTGTCATCCAAGAGGCCAGTCTGTTTGTACGCAAAGTGAAACCGAGCCCAGGTGTACAGTTGGGGTACATCAGAGCCTTGGAGAAAAAACCAGCCCAGTACCCGATTCGACGAGTACAGACCAAGGTCTTTTCCGTCCCTAAAGGGAATATGATTGTCAATCAAGAAAACCTGTTCCTGGGGGATTTGCCCAAGCGTTTAACCCTAGCCTGTGTGGAGAACGTCAGTTATAATGGGACTCTCTCGAGGAATCCATTCAACCTAAAAGCGTTCAACATCAATTTCGTGGCCCTGCATGTGGATGGTCAACAGGTACCGGCACGCCCCTTACAACCTAATATCGGAACGGACAATTACATCCGGAGCTATCTGAACCTCTTCACAGCAACTGGCCAAATCAACCAAGACGAGGGAAATATGATCAGTCGAGATGATTTCGGCAAAGGGTACACATTGTTCTGTTTCGATCTGACCCCCACCTTAGACAACGGTCATCAACTGAGTCTCGTCAAGAAAGGCAACTTACGCTTGGAACTGCATTTCGGGACACCTTTACCGAAAACCATCAATGTGATTTGCTCCGCTGAGTTTGACAACATTATTCAAATCGATAAAAGCCGTAACGGCCTGTGTGACTTTGCCACCTAACATGGATACAGACCAGATACGCACCGTGCTGGAGAATGACCCAGGGACACGCATGGTATTTCCAGGAGTGTTCGCCCGAGACGTGTTCCCATTAGCCCGTGTGTATCCTGCTGCGTACGTCCTGAATACAGACCCGATGGATCGACCCGGTCAACACTGGGTGGCCGTGTACTTGACAGAAGAGCAGGGCGAATATTTTGACCCGTACGGCCTACCACCCCTGCATTCCGATTTAACAGACTTCATGGATCAAGGCACAGAGACGTGGTGTTGGAATACCAACACGTTGCAAAGCCTGACCAGTAGTGTATGCGGACAATATTGCTTGTTTTACCTGTACCATCGATGTCGGGGACATTCCATGCAGACGATCGTCCACATGTTTGACGAGTACCCCGAGGCCGAGGACCGAGATGTACTCGTATATGACTGGGCTGCCGTTCATTTCAATGTACAAGTCCCGTTCTGGGCTTAAATTTTTTCACGTAAAGCCCCCTGTCCCGGGCTTCAGTTTTTTCACGTGGTTGTTCTCACGTTGTTGTTGTTCACTGAATAAAAAATGAGATCTCAAAAATCTGTCTTGCGTGTTTTCTGTGTGACCATGAATGCCCGATGTGGGACATGTGGGGATTCAGTCGATGAATGGGCTGAGAAAAGTAGCCAATCAGTGGCCTATGATGGGGCCAAATGTAACCTATCAATGCCCAGAAAACCAACATAGGCGTTAAGGCCTTGATATAACCTGCCCGGAGGATGGTTAGTACGAATTTTTCCCTCGCGGTGTTGTTGTTCAATAAAAAAACTTCGTGAAAACCCAAGTGAAGTTCGAATGTTTTATTAAGGTGAACAAGTAACTTGAACAAGAATGTATATACAAGTATGTACAAGTATATAAGACTGGTGCAAACAAAAATTAAGGTGAACACGTATGTATATATAGAGAATATGCGAAGTCACAGTGGAGTGTATAACAGTTCACAGACAAATTCATCGAACTGACGTAATGTATACAGAGTAAATATTCAAAAGAATGAAGTATAGTTCACAATTAGACAAATTCATTGAACTGGTGTTATGTGGATATAGAGTAACTCGAGTTCACTTAAGAGTCCAAATATCTATGTATGTACATTGTTCACAAATTCACAAGTCCGGATATAGTTCACTGACGTCACCGGTTAGAGACGATATATGTAGTAGTCACCAGTTCACAAGTCCAGGTACGTCGTGCTGACCCCATCGGGAAGGACTTGCCGTTTCGGATAAAAGAAGGTGAAAGCATCTCGTTGCTGGACGTACGAACGCATTTGATGAGCCGCCACACGAAAGCCTCGATTGGTCCCACTAGCACTGACGCGGTTTTGAAGTACGTCCAGGGAGAGGGTTTTGTTAATGGTGGGGTCCCGTCGAT